>AWOL01S0007437.1:105030-126500 GCA_000715115.1 Nicotiana otophora | reverse complement strand
GCTTTGCCCGAGTGGCTGTTTATGATTTCATCATTTTTGCTCACCTTTGCATTGAGCCTTTGTTTGAAAAACTATTGGAAAAATATCTTTAAATGATTTTTACTGGAACTGGGTTTAAACGAGATGTTTGAATCTTGATTTTAAAAGCATGTGGTATTTTACTGAGATTTCCTGATATGAACGTTATATGTTTTATTGCTCATCACTACTGCTTAATATTTATCTATTGTTGTTACTTACTGAGTTGACGTACTCACGTTACTCCCTGCACCTTGTGTGCAGATTCGGGTATAGCTAGATACGGTAGCGGTTATTGAGTGTTCTGGTTGCAGATTTTCTTGGAGATAGCAAGGTAGCTGTTTGGCGATCGCAGCCCCTGCTCTTCTCCCTCTTATCTTCCTCTAGTTGTATTTAGCTATTTTTCAGGCAGAGTTGGCCTTGTCATTGTTAGACAGATTGTAGCAGATGCTCATGACTAGTGACACCCCGATGTCGGGAATTTCTTTTCCGTACTTCTGCTCTTTATTTTTATTTCAACTCTTTTAATGGAGGTTTTATGCCAAATAACCTTGAAATTATCTTTAAAATGAAAATATCGATTTGTTTTGGTAATGATTCGGCTTGCTTAGTTCCACGATAGGCGCCATCACGACAGGGGTTAGTTTTGGGTCGTGACATATATTCAAAGGACTTATAATCCCTTATTTAAAGGTATCCCTAGAAGTACTTATAGATCTGATATCTTTAGACTTCATGGACAATATCAGACATACATACGTTATTTGTTTGACCACCTTCCTTTTAGAGTTTCTCCAACTTCTAGTATTGGCCATGCTGTAAATGGAAATGATTATTTGACAATTACATGTTATTGGATAGATAATAATTATTGTATGCAAAAATGTATTATCGTTTTTAAATATGATGAAGATCAAAGTCATACTGCTATTTTTATAAGTACTACTATTTGCGAAGTTGTTGAATTTTATAATCTTAATAAAAAAGTATTGTGTATGCCTTTTGATAATGCTTCTAACAATAATGCCGCTATTTCATTATTAAAACTACATTTGAAACCACCACTAAACAAAATTTTTCATGTTAGGCGTGCATGCCATGTTTATAATTTAATCGTTAAAAGTAGCCTTGATTTATTTTTGACTGCGATTACTCATGTTAGAAGAGAAGTGAGTGTTATTCAAGGAAATAATAGACAATCTAGAGTTAGGGAATTTAAGACTAAGTGTACGGAGCATAACCTTAAACCCATATTCATGCAAGATGAAATTGTTACTAGATGGAATTATACATACTTATTTTTAAAATGTTGCTACAAATATAGATTGCCGATAATTGAAGTTGCTAATGCGCATTGTACTGATCCAAACCGTATGTTAACAATTAATACTTGGGAGGCCATTAATGATACTGTTCAATTTTTACATAAATTTTATACAGCTACTGTTGAGTTTTCTGGAGCATATTACCCTACTGTTACTATGGCTTTAGTACATATAGATGAAATTTTTTTTCTACTCTCTGAATTTAAAAAGAAAGAAAAATATAAGGATGTTGTTGAAAAAATGCAAGCCAATCAAAATATATTTCTTTCCAATTTTTCCGATTTACTTAATTGGTGCCGTTTTAAATCCTTCTATAAAGATGTCTAATTGTCATCAATTAATCAATGCTTTATATAGTTATATGGAGATTGGACCAACTGAAACCCCTGATATATATTGTTGTATGAACAGGCTAAATGATTATTTACAATAATTATATAATTATTATGCAAATATAATTGATGATGCTGCTATTAATGTAGGCAATGTTAATCCCACTATGCATTGTACTACTTCTACTGCATTTGCTAATATAGATGAAGATGAAGGTCTTGATAGTTATAATATTTGGGCTACGTTTCCTTCCACCCAAATCAGTAGCAAGAACATTGATGAACTTCAATTCTACTTGGAAAAGCAATCCGAGCCTCGCAATAAGAAATTTTCACCGTTGGGATGGTGGCATGAGAATGAAAAGCAATTTCTTGTTCTTTCCGTTATGGCTCGGGATGTGCTGAATGTGCCAATTTCAACTATTGCATCAGAGAGTGCATTTAGTCAAGCAAGACAACAATTAGGAGACACCCATTACTCATTGGGAAGCAATGCTTTGGAAGTTTTAGTATGTTTTAGAGATTGGATTAGATCGGAACGAAGAAATTAGGGACGTGAAGATGTTGATAAACCAGAAGACGAGGAACTTGGAGATATATTAACACATAGTCACCCATCTTCATTTAACATTCTAGAAGATGGCCAAGAAGTTCATATTGATTATGAAGAACTTACTAAAGCAATACAAAACCTTTGAAGTTCTAGATTTATATTTAATAATTAAACTTTGAATTTACTCTTTTTCGTTAATTTAGTTATTGTTAAATCTAAACTTTAATTTGCAAGTTTGAAATAAAAAAAGAACTTGCAAATTATAAGTGCAATTGTTTTCCATCTTCATTGTATTATATTATCCTAAATTCTTAATGAAATATTCAAAATTTTAAAGTCTTTGCATCCTTTATTCAAACACTCTTTTTATAAGATTGTTTTTTTATTTTTTATTTTTACTTTAGTTATACAAAAAAGAAAACATAAACCCGGCACGACCCCTTAGGCCCGGAACCATTCCGGTTCAACTTTTGACCGGATGGGCCCGGACCCGTTAAACCCGATTTGTTAAATCCGGAACTCGACCCGGATTGGTGACCGGCCGGTCACTATTTTTCTCGATCCGGACCCGACCACCCGTTTGTCACCTTTAGTTTGAACATGAGAACAATAATGAAGAGACCATGTCGAACATACTATAGATAAGAACATTAATAAAAGTAAAATAACAAAGCAATAAGAAAACGGATCTGCCTCTCAGTTGAAAACTATGAAACAAGCATACGGTAGTTCAAAATTGGAATTGGCACAATATCGAAAAGTGGCCGCCCTTGCTCAATTTGGCTTGGACAAAACCAAAGCAAGGGGAACAATAAAGCTTAACAATAAGTTTTTGTTCTCCAACTAATTAAGCTTTTCCTTTCAGATATGGAGATTAGGGGTCTGGTGAAATAAATGGATTTTAGTCACATTTTCGTGTGATGGTTTTGTATAGGGTCAAAATCGGTTTCGACCTTCGTATGGTTAGTCAAGACTGGAACATAATGGACCGAAGATCATCTTTATAATATCGAGACGAGATCTGAATCTAGGTTACCAATCTTGAATTTCTGGACTGATCAAATACCGAGCTCGAAGTCATTACCGAGCTCGAGTCCAAATCGAACTATGAAGTGAAGCGGTGTCATTGAGCATAAGAGCCAGAGGCCGACCAATCAAGCCTGATTCGATACCGAGCCCCGAGTCGATATCGAGCTCGAATCAATATCGAGCTCGAGTTAATATCAAGCTCTAAATCTAGAAATCGATCAATACCAAATCCGATCAAGATAGAGTCAAGAGACAAGAGCCGTTACGGCAGCACTGAGGGAGAGAATCTCGGCAAAAATTAGGGAAAAGCTAATCTATCATGGGTTCCCCACTATGTATCTTTAATTATATCCAAAGTAGGATCCTTCCACTATAAGAGGGAGGGCTATTATATCTGTAAGGGGGGCAAGAGGAAGGCATTCATACACTCTCATATTATTGATATTCACAAAGAAAAACTTACTGATATTCATATAGAGATTATCCCTTTTTGGGCTTAGTACATTGATTCATCTTGCTTGTTCATAAAATATTTTCCACTCAGTTTGGTTTGTATTTCATTCTTTATACAGTCAATACTCAACATATTTCTACTTACTTTCCGATTTGTACCAAGTTATACCACGTATCCTTAGAACTGCGTATAAATTCTACTCTATCTGTTTTTCGGGTAAACAGTTTGGCGCCCACCATGGGGCTAAGGATAACAGTGGTTATTTGGTACGAATATCTACAAAACACACCCATTTTATGCTTGCTCTTGGAAGTATCTTTGATCTCAGGTTGAAAAGGATGAATTCTCAATTAATGGCCCTACCTATCGGCAATGAAGCTGGCCTTTAAGATGAGAACAACAATTTAACCCCCGGGGGCGGAAGGCCACTCGTCTATCCCGTCGGAGCTCAGGTTGAAGAGCCAATAGACGTTAATTCACATGTTGCCATCGAGGCGAACCAACACTCCGACCCTGAAAATAGCATTCATAGTGGAACTCGGTCTGCAGGTCGAAATACCCAAAACAAGGAGAACAGAATCAACTTGCGTATAATTTTTGAAATATTGCAAGCTCAACAAGTAGCAATAGCCCAATTACAGAGCCAAACCCAGATATTGACCAGACTCGAGCCCAGTCCACCCCAAAAAGTCACCCACAAAACAGGGTCATCCATAGTAAGGTCAAATGATCAAGAATCGGGGACTAATTCCGAAATCGTTAAGATGTTCGAAGAACTGACAAAACGAATAGAGTCAGGAGAAAGGAGAATCAAAGCAAACACCAATAAAGTGGAAACATATAACTCCAGGGTTGATCATATCTCGGGCGCACTTCCGATATTGAAGGACTTAGATTCCAAAAAATATGTACAAAAGCCTTTCCCCCCGAGCGCGGCTCCTAAACCAATCCCAAAGAAGTTTCGCATGCCCAAAATTCCTAAGTATAATGGAACGACCGACCCCAACGAACATGTCACCTCTTACACGTGTGGCATTGAAGGGAATGATCTAGAGGACGATGAGATCGAATCTATATTATTGAAAAAATTCGGTGAAACCCTGTCAAAGGCAGCAATGATATGGTATTATAATTTACCGACTAACTCTATCGATGATTTTGCTATGCTTGCAGATTCGTTTGTAAAAGAACACGTTGGAGCCATAAAGGTCGAGACAAGGAAGTCGGACCTTTTCAAGGTAAGATAGAAGGACAACGAGATACTGAGAGAGTTCGTATCTCATTTCCAAATGGAATGAATGGATCTACCACCGGTCACTGACGATTGGGCTGTACAAGCTTTCACTCAAGGACTGAACGAGCTGAGCTCGATGGTTTCACGTCAGTTGAAGCAAAATTTGATCGAGTACCCGGCTATTACTTGGGGTGATGTACACAATCGATATCAATCGAAGATCAGAGTTAAAGATGACCAGTTGGGATCTAGGTCCATTATTAAAAGGAATATCGATCGAGAACCAAGGTCAAATAAGGATCGATATCGGCCATATAACGGAGATCGTAGGGGTAGCAAACTTTCGCACAACCCCGTACGAGGTGAAAGGATAAATGATCGAGGCCAAGGGTCTCGGGGGCTCATGAACATGAATGGGTTTGATAGGCATACCAGACCTAAGGAAGCACCATAGTTATCAGAGTATAACTTCAGCATCGATGCATCCGCCATCGTGTCGGCTATCAGACGCATCAAAGATACTAAATGGCCTCAGCCTCTGCAGACCTATCCTGCCCATAGGAATCCCAATCAAATATGCGAATATCATGGCACTCATGGCCACAGAACGGAAGATTGCAGGCAACTGATAGAGGAGGTAGCTCAGTTATTCAATAAAGGGCACCTTCGAGAATTGTTAAGTGACAGGGCCAAAAACCATCTCAAGAACAGGGATTTCAGTAGACAAA
The DNA here is from genome assembly GCA_000715115.1 of Nicotiana otophora. Taxonomy (NCBI): domain Eukaryota; kingdom Viridiplantae; phylum Streptophyta; class Magnoliopsida; order Solanales; family Solanaceae; genus Nicotiana; species Nicotiana otophora. The sequence continues at coordinate 120,827 of AWOL01S0007437.1, read as the reverse complement.
ACGAATAAGAAGAGCCACAACACATCATCCACATGATCATGAGTGGGATCGATACCCCTCAGGGGCCGATGCTTAAACGCACTAAGATGTCGATTATAAGAGAAAAGTGATACCGGACTCAGGATTACACCACTCAAGGAACCTTATCCTTTAATATCAAAGACTCGGAAGGAATCATGAAATCACATAACGATGCACTGGCAATATCTTTACTTATGAATAAAACTCAAGTTAAACGTGTGTTAATTGATCCAGGTAGTTCGGCCAACATCATTTGATCGAGGGTCGTAGAGCAACTCGGTCTACAGGACCGGGTCGTACACGCAACCTTGGTACTAAATGGATTCAATATTGCATGTGAAACTACTAAGGGCGAAATAATCCTGCCAGCTAACGTGGTCGGGATCATCCAAGAAACAAAGTTCCACGTGATCAAAGGAGATATGAGATACAACGCCCTGTTCGGAAGACCATGGATCCACAATATGAAGGTTGTACCCTCGACCCTCCACCAGGTTTTGAAGTTCCCAATGTCGGAAGGAATCAAAACGATTTACGGGGACCAACCTAACGCAAAAGAAATATTTGCAGTCGATGAAGTGATTCTGATATCATCATTATCATCAACAAAGCGATCGGATTCAAAGGAGGAACGGAATACCAAATAGCAATCACAAACGTCAGCTTCGACCTAATTAAAGAATCAGAAGGCTGGCGAAGATGAAGAACATGGGGTCTCCCGATCCTTCGTAGTTCCCGATGATTCCGACACTAACCAATCAACGGTCGAAGAACTGGAGCAAGTCATACTAATCGAATATTTGCCCGAACGAAAGGTATACCTGGGCACGGGATTAGATCCCAAGCACAGGAGAAAGCTTATTTAGTTTCTTATAGCTAACATAGAATGTTTCGCTTGGTCCCATCTTAACATGACAAGGGTCCCACCGGGAATCACCTCTCATAAGCTAAGCTTGGACAAAAAGTTCCACCCGATAATACAAAAAAGAAGGGCCCAGTCCGAGGTTAAACATGCCTTCATCAAAGATGAGGTAACCAAACTTCTTAAAATAGGGTTCATTCGGGAAGTAAGATATCCCGAATGGCTAGCAAATGTGGTGGTATTCCCTAAAAAGGGGAACAAACTTAGAATGTGTATATATTATAAAGACATGAATAAAGCATGCCCTAAGGATTCTTTTGCTTTGCCTAATGTCGATCATATGATCGATGCCACGGCCGGCCACGAGACTCTTAGTTTTTTCGATGCCTATTCCGGGTACAACCAAATATAGATAAACCTGGAGGATCAGAAAAAGACCTCGTTTATCACTAAGTATGGGACTTACTGTTATAACGTAATGCCATTCGGCCTAAAAAATATTGGCGCAACTTATCAACGCCTAGTAAACAGAATGTTCGAAAAGCAAATAGGAAAATCAATGGAGGTTTATATTGATGACATGTTAGTTAAGTCCCTGCGAGGAGAGGACCATTTAAAGCATTTGCAGGAAACTTTCGACATACTAAGGGAGTACAATATGAAGCTCAATCCCGAAAAATATGCTTTCAGGGTTGACTCGGGCAAGTTTCTCGATTTCATGGTGTCCAATAGAGGAATCGAGATTAACCCCGATAAAATCAAAGCAGTCGAGGACATCACAATGGTAGATAATGTAAAGGCCGTACAAAGGTTAACAGGAGGATAGCCGCCCTGGGACGATTCATTTCGATATCCTCGGATAGAAGCCACAGATGTTTCTCTTTGCTTAAAAAGAAAAGCAATTTTTCATGGACTCCAGAATGTCAGCAGGCTTTGGAAGAGCTAAAACGGTATTTATCGAGCCCTCCGTTACTTCATACCCTGAAGGCAGACGAATGGCTTTATCTGTATCAAGTTGTCTCGGAGGTAGCGGTAAGTGAAGTCCTAATTCGAGAAGAACGAGGTACGCAATTCCCTATTTATTATGTCAGTCAAACTTTAGGTGAGACCAAAACTAGATATCCACACTTAGAAAAATTAGCGCTTGCTTTAATAAGTGCCTCTAGGAAATTAAAATCATATTTCTAGTGCCATCCGATACATGTTGTAACAACTTATCCTCCACGAAATATTTTACACAATCCTGAGCTTTCAGGTCGATTGGCCAAATGGGCCATAGCGATCAGCAAGTACGACATCGAGTATCGACCTCGAACCGCTATCAAATCTCAAATCTTAGCGGACCTATGGCTGACTTTACGTCGGCCTTCATACCCGAGATTGAAAGAGAATTACTGATAAAATCGGGTACCTCTTCGGAAGTCCGGACCCTCTTTACGGACGGTGCCTCGAACACAAAGGGGTCCGAACGGGGCATCGTACTGAAACCACCCACAGGTAATGTAGTTAGACAGTTTATTAAAACTACAAAATTGACTAACAATGAGGCCGAGTATGAGACCGTGATTGCAGGTCTCGAACTAGATAGAAGTTTGGGGGCCTATGTTGTGGAGGATAAATGTGATTCCCTCATCGTGGTAAATCAAGTCAATGGGACTTTTGAAGTTCAAGAAGATCGAACGTAGCAGTACTTGGATAAGTTACAAGTGACTCTACATCGATTCAAAGAATGGACTTTGTAATATATACTTCGAGAGCAGAACAGTAAGGCCGACGCTCTTGCGAACTTAGGTTCATCAGTCGAGGATGACGAACTCAACTCAGGGACTGTCGTTCAACTCATGGAATCAGTAATCGAAGAAGGTCATGCCGAGATAAACTCCACAAGTCTAACCTGGGATTGGAGAAACAAATATATAGAGTACTTCAAGAATGGGAAACTTCCATAGGATCCAAAGGAATCGAGAGATCTACGCACAAAAGATGCACGATTCACCTGGTCCAATGATGGAACACTATTTAGAAGGACCTTCGATGGTCCAGTGGCAATATGTTTGGGACTGGGAGATACCGACTACATCCTACGTGAGATTCACGAGGGCACTTGTGGGAATAATTTCAGTATTGACTCATTAGTCCACAAAATAATCAGAGCAGGATATTATTGGATCGATATGGACAAAGATGCAAGGGAGTTCGTTCAAAAATGTGACAAATGTCAAAGACATGCGCCCGTGATTCATCAACCCGGGGAACTCCTCCACTCGGTCCTATCTCCATGGCCTTTCATGAAATGGGGAATGGACATCGTCGACCCCCTCCCATCGGCCCCAAGTTAGGCTCAGTTTATTTTGTTTATGACTGATTATTTCTCTAAATGGGTTGAAGCACAGGCTTTCGAGAAAGTAAGAGAAAAGGAAGTAATAGATTTCATTTGGGACCACATCATATGTCGGTTCGGGATGCCATCCGAGATTGTTTGTGACAATGGAAAGCAATTCATTGGCAGTAAAGTAACTAAATTTTTCGAAGACCACAAAATCAAAAGGATCCTATCAACACCTTATCATCCCAGCGGGAACGGACAGGCCGAATCGACCAACAAAACCATCATCCAAAATTTTAAGAAAAGATTAACCAACGCTAAAGGACAATGGAGAAAAATATTACCCGAAGTCCTATGGGCATACCGCACAACATCGAAATCCAGTACCAAAGCAACAACGTTCTCGTTGGTTTACGGCATAGAAGCTCTTATCCCGATAGAGGTCGAAGAACCTAGCATCAGGTTTTGATATGCAACTAATGAGTCGAATAACGAGACAATGAACACGAGCCTAGAATTATTGGATGAAAAATGAGAAGCAGCTCTTGTCCGATTAGCCGCCCAAAAACAGCAGATCGAAAGGTATTATAATCGAAGAACCAATCTTCGATATTTTAAAATCGGGTACTTAGTGCTAAGGAAAGTCACCCTCAACACCCGAAAACCAAATGAAGGAAAACTGGGTCCGAACTGGGAAGGGATGTATTAGGTTCTCAAAATCATCGGAAAAGGATCCTACAAGCTCGTTGTAATAAACGACAAACAACTACCAAGTAATTGGAATGTGTCACACCTAAAACGATACTATTGTTAAGGTACGACCCCCATATGTTCATTAACCCTTGCAGGTGTTCAACCAGAAACATGGATGGATTATCCAACTCGAAGCCTTTAGGCCTGAAAGCACATGTTGCACTCTTTTTCCCTTAGATCGGTTTTGTTCCAAATGGGTTTTTCGGTAAGGTTTTTAATGAGGCAACCATTGATCATGCTAACTTAGAATAATTCAACAGTATCCGAGGCCACATTACAATCAACCCCCAATACTGGAGGGCATTACCCTCGAATATATCGAGGTCGATTATCAAGTTCGATACAAGGAAGTTACTTCATGACAACAGGGTTTCGATAGGAAACATTGTAAGAGCCAAATGATCAAAACGAACCATGCTCGTGTAGTTTGCTCGATCCCTGATAAAAAATATGAACACATGTATAATGACATAAAGAGAAATTTCTTCTTTACTGACATCTCATGTCTCAAAATCCATCCTCTACTTCGTGATCTATTATGCAAATCGGCTTAAGGTCCGACCATTACCCCATAAATCGGGGAATGCCAACCGAAATATTAACGAGGTCAAGCTCCACATAAGCCTGAGGTCTACATCACTTCGAGTTCGAGCAAAACACTCACTCGACCATAAAGCCTACGGGCTACATTACTTCGAGTTCGAGTAAACACTCACTCGACTATTAAGCCTAAGGGCTACTTTTACCTCGAGTTCGAGCAATCACTCGCTCGACAATTAAGCCTAAGGGATACTCTTACTTCGGGTTCGAGCAAGCACTCACTCGACCATAAATGCGTACGGTCTACTTTTACCTTGAGTTCGAGCAATCACTCACTCGACTATTAAGCCTAAGGGCTATTCTTACTTCAAGTTCGAGCAAGCACTCACTCGGCCATAAAAGCCTACGGGCTACATTACTTAGAGTCCGAGCAAGCACTCACTCGACTATTAAGCCTAAGGGCTACTCTTACTTCGAGTTTGAGCAAGCACTCACTCGACCATAAAAGCCTACGGGCTACTTTTACCTCGAGTTTGAGCAATCACTCACTCGACTATTAAGCCTAAGGGCTACTCTTACTTCGAGTTTGAGCAAGCACTCACTCGACCATAAAAGCCTACGGGCTACTTTTACCTCGAGTTTGAGCAATCACTCACTCGACTATTAAGCCTAAGGGCTACTCTTACTTCGAGTTTGAGCAAGCACTCACTCGACCATAAAAGCCTACGGGCTACTTTTACCTCGAGTTTGAGCAATCACTCACTCGACTATTAAGCCTAAGGGCTACTCTTACTTCGAGTTTGAGCAAGCACTCACTCGACCATAAAAGCCTACGGGCTACTTTTACCTCGAGTTTGAGCAATCACTCACTCGACTATTAAGCCTAAGGGCTACTCTTACTTCGGGTTCGACCAAGCACTCACTCGGCCATAAAAGCCTACGGGCTACATTATCTCGAGTTCGCGCAAACACACACTCGACTATTAATCCTAAGGGCTACTTTTACCTCGAGTTCGAGCAATCACTCACTTGACTATTAAGCCTAAGGGCTACTCTTACTTCGAGTTCGAGCAAGCACTCACTCGACCATAAATGCCTACGGGCTACTTTTACCTAGAGTTCGAGAAATCACTCACTCGACCATAAACCCTACGGGCTACATTACTTCGGGTTCAAGCAATCACTCACACGACCACTAAGCCTACGGGCTACATTACTTCGAGTTCGAGCAATCACTCACTCGACCACTAAGCCTACGGGATACATTACTTCGAGTTCGAGCAATCACTCACTAGACTACTAAGCCTACGGGCTACATTACTTTGAGTTCGAGCAATCACTCACTCGACCGCTAAGGCTACTGGCTACATTACTTCGAGTTCGAGCAATCACTCACTCGACCGCTAAGGCTACTGGCTACATTACTTCGAGTTCGAGAAATCATTCACTCTGCCACTAAGCCTACGGGCTATATTACTTCGAGTTTGAGCAATCATTCACTCGACCATAAAGCCTATGGGCTACATTACTTCAAGTTCAAGCAATCACTCTCTCGGTTATTAAGCCTAAGAGATACTCTTACTTCGAGTTCGAGCAAAAACTCACTCGACCATAAAAGCCTACGGGCTACATTACTTCGAGTTCGAGCAATAAATCACTCAACTATTAAGCCTAAGGGTTACTCTTACTTCGAATTCGAGCAAGCACTCACTCGACCATAAAAGCCTACGGGCTACATTACCTCGAGTTCAAGCAAATACTCACTCGACTATTAAGCATAAGGGCTACTTTTACCTCAAGTTCGAGCAATCACACACTCGACTATTAAGCCTAAGGTCTACTCTTATTTCGAGTTCGAGCAAGCACTCACTCAACTGTAAAAGCTTACGGGCTACTTTTACCTCGAGTTTGAGCAATCACTCACTCGACCATAAAGCGTACGGGCTACATTACTTCGAATTTGAGCAATCACTCACTTGACCACTAAGCCTGCGGGATACATTACTTCGAGTTTGAGCAATCACTCACTCGACCACTAAGATTACGGGCTACATTACTTCGAGTTCGAGCAATCACGCACTCGACTACTAAGCCTACGAGCTACATTACTTCGAGTTCGAGCAATCACTTACTCAACCACTAATTGTACGGGCTACATTACTTCGGGTTCGAGGAATCACACACTCGACTACTAAGCCTACGGGCTACATTACTTTGAGTTCGAGCAATCACTCACTCGACCACTAAGCCTACGGGCTACATTACTTAGAGTTCGAGCAATCACTCGCTCGACCACTAAGCCTACGGGCTACATTAATTCGAGTTCGAGCAATCACTCACTCGACTACTAAGCCTACGGGCTACATTACTTCGAGTTCGAGCAATCACTTACTCGACTACTAAGGCTAGGGGCTACATTACTTCGAGTTCGAGCAATCACTCACTCGGCCACTAAGCCTATGGGATACATTACTTTGAGTTTGAGCAATCACTCACTCGACTACTAAGCCTACGAGCTACATTACTTCGAGTTCGAGACCATAAAGCCTACGGGCTACATTACTTCGAGTTCGAGACCATAAAGCCTACGGGCTACATTACTTCAAGTTCGATCAATCACTCACTCGACTATTAAGCCTAAGGGCTACTCTTACTTCGAGTTCGAGCAAGTACTCACTCAACCATAAAAGCCTACAGGCTACTCTTATTTCGAGTTCGAGCTAACACTCACTCGACTACTAAGCCTAAGGTCCACTCTTACCCCGAGTTCGAGCAAACATTCAATCGGTTATAAAGACTACAAGGTCCGACCTCGATCAAATTGCCTAAAGCCTCGAACTTATGAAAACTTTTATAAGGCATTAATGAAACAAAATCTTCACAAGGCAGAGAATTAAACAAAGATAAGTCGGGAAAGGAAAAGATCTTTATACATATATAAGAGTATTTACAAGGTCCGATCAGGACCCTACACAGAAAGATCAAAAATGGGAAAAACCCTAAGTTTCTTGATTATCTCTGGGGGCGGTCTCTTCTCCATCAAGCTCCTCCCCTCTCTCAGACCCATTCTCGTTGTCGTCATCATCGTCATTGGAAGCCAAGGCTCCAACATCGGCTTCAGGTTCTTTAGCCTTTAGTATCTCTTCGGTAAGGTCGAAACCTCGAGCATGGATATCCTCTAGGGTTTCCCTCCGATTTTGGCATTTGGCGAGTTCAGCAACCCAATGTGCTCGAGTTTGAGTGGTCTCAGATGTCTCTCTTGCTTGTACTTGAGAGGTTTCAGCAACGGCACAATAGACGGCCACGATTGCATCCGCTTCGGCCTTTGCTTTCTTGGCCTTGGCAAAATCGAAAGCCAGTCGAGCTTCGAGCTCCTCTATTTTTCTTGCTTGAGCCGAGCTCTTCTCCTTCATGCCTTGAAGTTGACTTTTGACCAATGATAATTGAGCTCGAGCAGTCTCTTTTTCTGCAGCAAGATGGTCCATACCTTCTTTCCATCCCAAGGATTCCGCCTTTATCATGTCGACCTCCTCACGAAACTGCTTGATCATCTCGATCTTCTGCTGCAGCTGTGAGATTGAAATGTTAGCCACCGTTCCCGAGTTGAGCCCATGAGCTTTTAAAATTTTTATTACCTGCTCGATCGGGTCTGTCTAATCTTTATGAGCCTTGGCAAACTCGGCTCGAAAATCTTTGATCTCTTCCTCTTTCTGCCCACCAAGAAGTGTAAGGGAATTTATCTCCTCTGAAAGCCCTCAAAAGTCGGCCTCATGTCGGCTCATCTCTGCTCGAGACTTGAAAAACTCCTCTTGATGAAGAGCTAAAGCCTATACGAAAAGAGAAAGTTAGGCAGAAAATGGGAAAATACGACATCGACAAAGGAATCAAGACTTACCCGATTCAGGGTTCGTTGAACCTCGAAGAAAAGACCTGACACGTTACTCAAGTCGGCAGCATCCTCGATATCGGTAAACAAATCACAGAAGGGGTCCTCTCCCTTATGAGCCCCGTCTACCTCGAGGGTCCCCAAAGCTCGGGCTTTCCTAATCGCCCCTTAGGAAAAGCAGGGAGAGCAGATGAATCTCCGATTACCATTGCCCCAAGTGAGTCGCTTGGGGCGTTCTCCTCAGTTCGAAGAGCTTCAGGTATATCCACTGTTTGTTGACTTCGGTGGGAGACATCCTCGATCTCCGAAAACTCAGGGACTTTACTCGAGTCTTGCTCCGATATCCCCTCAGTTCGATATGGAGCCTCATCAACCGCCATCGACCCATCTGCCTTCGGGGCGTCGATGGTTTTATTCACTCGGGCCACCAGTATGGACCCATCATTTTCTTCTTCTTCTTCGTCTTCATCCCTTAGACACCGAACTGATTCTTTGGTCAAAATGATGGTATTCTTCCTCGGCTTACGAGCCGTCCTTATCTTAAGTTTTGAATCCTCGAAAGTAGAAGCCTTGTTTTCTCTTGTTGTCCTTCGCTGGTTTCGGAACCGGGGCCGAAGTCTCGTCCTCGCCAGACGGGGGCCTCATAACCACATCTTTGCCCAAGCCTACACATAAAAAAATTGGTTAAGTATTAAAAAAAAATATTTGTTCAAATCATCGAAGACATGGGAAAAAGGCTTACCATGAGTTTTAGCCTCCCAACGACCCTTTGATACGTCGCGCCACGAGCGCTCGGCATATGTGGAGGTAGAAACCAGGTCCCGTACCCAGCTCTTAAGGTTAGGAATAGCACCGGGCATCCAAGCAACTACCACATCACGGAAAAGGATATTAGTGAGAAAGAAACGAAGGAGAAAAATGATAGGAGCTAACAGTAAAATTATACTTACGCTTCATGTTCCATTCTTCAGAAAATGGCATCTTCTCGGCCGGGATTAGGTCGGAAGTCTTCACTCGAACGAACCTGCCCATCCAGCCTCGGTCCTTGTCCTCATCTATGCTCGAGAATAGCACTTTGTTAGCCCGGCACTAGAGTTTTATTAACCCACCTTGACAGAGGCGGGGGGTGTACAATCTGATGAGGTGGTCTAGGGTGAAAGGCATCCCCTCGACTTTGTTCACGAAGAAGCGGATCAGAATAACGATTCACCAAAAAGAGGGATGGATTTGGCCCAGAGTTACTTGGTATTGGCGGCAAAAATCGATGATAACTGGGTCAAGGGGGCCCAACGTGAAACGATAAGTATAAACACTTAAAAACCCTTTCACATGAGTAGTAATATCTTCTTCGGGAGCCGGAATCATCACTTCTTTGTTCTCCTAGTTGTAATCTTTTCTTAACTGTTCAAGATGCTCCTCGATACTGGCTCGCATCAACTGGGAATCGGCGAAGCTTTGTCGATCTTAAAATCAGAAGTAAGAACACACTCCCCGAGAACACACTCCCCAGGTCGTGGCTCCACCGGTGTTTTGTCGCTGGCAGGCAGCCAAGAGAAAGCTTTTTCTTTTTGAGGAATGGTTTTTGACGTTTTCTCCATTTGAATTTTGAAGATCGAGGAAGATGACAAGATTTGGTGTTCCGAAGAGAAATTTTGCAGTGAAAATCACAGATTTACAGATGAAGAACTCAGAAGATATGAAAAAGAACTTAGAAGATTTGGAAATTGGAGATGTAAAAGTAAAAAAATGGTATAAAGAGGAGCTATTTATAGGGTTGGCAATGACGGTTCAATACCGGCAATGGCCGACCATCGTCTGACACGCATTTAATGCCTTGGTAACTGAACCGGCGGGACATCTATCACGTACGTCATGGTCGAGCTAGATGCAAATGTCAGTGTACATCTAGTCATACCGTTGGAAAATCATGTCGTTTCTCGCCACATTCTTCCCGAGAAACGAGGGGATTATCTGTATACGGCCAAAACTAGTTTCGACCTTCATATGGTTAGTCAAGATTGGAACATAATGGACCGAAGGTCATCTTCATAATATCGAGACGAGATCTGAATCTAGATTACCAAGCTCGAATTTCTGGGACTGGTCAAATGTCGAGCTCGAAGTCATTACCGAGCTCGAGTCCAAATCGAACTATGAAGTGAGGCTGTGTCAACGAACTTAAGAGCCAGAGGCCGACCAATATCAAGCCCGATTCGATACCGAGCCCCAAGTCGATATCGAGCTCGAGTTAATATTGAGCTCTAAAGCTGGAAATCGATCAATACCAAATCCGATCAAGATCGAGCCAAGAGACAAGAGTTGTTACGGCCGCATTAAGGGAGAGAATCTCGGCGGGAATTAGGGAAAAACTAATCTATCATGGGTTCCCCACTATGTATTTTTAATTATATCCAAAGTAGGATCCTTCCACTATAAGAGGAATGACTATTATTTCTGTAAGGGGGGCCAAGAGGAAGGCATTCATACACTCTCATATTATTGATATTCACAAAGAAAAATATACTGATAGTCATATAGAGATTATCCCTTTTTGGGCTTAGTACATTGATTCATCTTGCTTGTTCATAAAATATTTTCCACTCAGTTTGGTTTGTATTTCATTCTTTATACAGTAAATACTAATATATTTCTACTTATTTTTCGATTTGTGCCAAGTTATACCACGTATCCTTAGAACTACGTATAAATTCAACTCTATTCGTTTTTTGTGTAAACAAGTTTCTTCAATAATTAATATATAGGAGTAACAAATGTGTCCATATAAAACTTCCTTATGTCCCATTCTTCTTTTTATGCTTTTATTAGCGAAAAACATGTGGTAGATACTACTACAAAAATAGTATATAAGGACGGACAAATTCTGTAATTTTGGTAGTTCTAAACGATTTAGTTCTAGTTTTCTTGTAAGGGAGTGAGATCTAGATAGAGAGACTTGAGAAGTAAATAGGTTCTTCTCTATTGAGAGGGATTATTATTATATTACTATAACAAATACTACTCTGCATCGAATTTGAGTAAAGCCAGATATATGAATTCTTTTATTGTCTATATTTATTTATTTAATCATCAAGTATATTCGATATTCATGGATCCGACTAATTCAATTTTGTCCCACATTAGATCGAACGGGAAATGCTCTATACCAGAATTTTTTAATTGTTCCTATAACACATCTCCGTTTAAGAGTGGAGTGCTATGGTATTAATTACTTGGTTTCCCCTCCTAAATTCACCTTATATTTTATTAATTTCTTGCTGAAAATAGCAAATCAGCAGTTTTATTATTTAGCTCTTGCCGCCCACAGTGGTGGGAACTCTCTGGCCTTGCCGACATTACTTTTTATCTTTTTGTTTTCTAATTGCAATTTTCAAATAAAAAAATAATCCCATGCTTCCCTAGTCATATCGATAACTTTAAGCCGCAAATATTTTTATATTGCTTTTACATCTGTCCATCGTGTAAAAACAAAATTGAACATATTTAATTTGAAACTTTAGTTGCAAATTGCAATGTGGAGTAGCTCAAGTTTATTATTCTTAATTACACTCCATTGTTGATTTGAATTTTTTTTTTTTTTTTTCACTCCCAAAACTAGAAGGATCTATAGTGTTTCCATACTTCCCTTCCAGTATGACTCAAACTCGGGACCTAACGGTCGTGGGTGAAGGTGCTTTACTAACTGAGCAAGCCTTACTTGTCGAAAATTTTCATTTGTTCTCTATGTTTAGATTTTTTTTTTATTAGAGGTCTACAGTAGTTTTGCAACGATAAAGTTGTTTTCGTATCGAGCTGTAATGCAGCCGTTAATACTTGTATTAGAGTGGATTGTCTACATCACACCCTTGAATACGAGATACTTTGTCAATCGAGCTATCCGTTTACTTAAGTGGTTCAACGGATTAAAGAATGAACGCGATACAAAGAAAGCATATTCAACATGTCGAAGAGTGGAACATTGCGCATAGGTATAGGGGCGAGCTAGCCTATTATGTCTAAATTCGGTCGAACTCAGTTACTTTTACCTAGATACTATATTTATATTAAAAATTTTATTAAATATATCCAAAATATTTAAATATGAATTCAGTAACAAAAATTAAAGATGGGTTACATAGTAAATTTAAAACCTATAAGGCTATAAATTTAAGATGGGGGACACTATCTGCCCTAAATGTGCATTGCTAGTCATTTCTGCCAACGCCCAACGACGCGGCCCTAGCTTAATTAGTCATGCAAGTCATGCCTCCGAAGCTGTTATTCAACAATATTACTTAATACAACAATAATAATAACATATTCAGTGAAATCTCATGAGTCAGGTCTGGGAAGGATAAAGTATATGCAGACCTCACTTTATTTTGTCAAGGTAGAAACTCTACTTTCGATTCAAAGTAAGCAATTCCAAACCAGGTTTGAAGAAAGAAGAAAAAAACTATGTCGAAATTACTGGCGAAAAAGAAACGGAACAATAGTACGTAATAACATTTTAAAACTCAGTCCGTAACAAACAACATCACATGAAGAGATAAAGGAGCGAGCATGTGACAAACTAATAACTCTGCCCTACATTTTAATCTTTGCATTGTACAATTAACGGCATGCGTCACGCCCTTAGACTTTTGTAGGAATTTGCAAGTATTTTATTCCCCAATTATACCCGTCAATTTACATGGTTAACTTAATGTAACTGTTTCTTGAATAAAGAACAAATTCATGTTACCCTGTTCCAATATTGTTGTTGTACAACAGAGTAAAAAAGAGGTTTACTTGCACACGTTGGGATACTGCCCTTCTTAAATTTGATATATACTATCATGACTAAGTGATATATACTATGACTTAAATTTGAGACTCTTAAACTTTAACTTATTAATTCAATGTAAACAATCAGATACGAGTAAGTATTTTCCTATTAACAGCCGTCAGCTAGTCTTCAAAACACACAATAAAATGGAATGACTCTGTGACAAGTTGCATGCTAGCACAACAAAGTTCCTATCTCTCTGTATATATATATATATATATATATATATAAAGCACATATATTTTGAAATAAAACATTCATAGCTTAGTTTTTTCAATGACCTCCAATCTCCATTTCCAAAACCATGGCCAAAAACATAATGATATTGTAGTAGTTGTTGTCCCTTTTCCAGCACAAGGACATCTCAATCAACTTCTTCAACTATGTAAACTCATTGCTTCCTATAATATAAAAGTCCATTATGTTACAACCAAGACACACACTCATCAAGCTAAATTAAGAGTTCATGACCCTTTTTCTATAGTCAATATTCATTTTCATGAATTCTCAACACCATTTTTCATATCTCCCCCACCTAATCCGAACGCTTCCATCAAATTTCCTTGCCATCTTCAACCATCATTCGAGGCAACGTCTCATCTACGAAAGCCTGTGGCGAAACTTCTTCGTGTCCTCTCGTCGAAAAGCCAGAGAATTGTTATCATCCATGACTCCCTAATGGGATCAGTGGTTCAAGATTTTGTGTACTTACCAAATGCAGAAGCCTATGCTTTTCACAGTGTGTCAGCTTTCACATTGTTCTTGTTCATATGGGAGAATATGGGCAGGCCTTTTAACATTGATGCTAATATGCTAAAAGATGTTCCTTCACTTGAAGGTTGTTTTAGTCCTGAATTTGAGAAATTTATTAAAAATGAATACGATTACTTGAAGTTCAATTCAGGAAAGATTTACAACACATGCAAAGTTATAGAAGGTCCTTTTCTTGATTTGCTGTCCAAGGAACAGATTAGTAATAACAAAAAGCAGTGGGCACTTGGACCATTCAATCCTGTTTTAGTACAACATGGGGCCAAAGGTTGTACCCAACGACATAAATGTCTAATTTGGCTAGACAAACAAGAACCAAACTCCGTGATCTTCGTGTCTTTTGGCACCACGACTTCATTTTCGGATGAACAGATCAAGGAGATCGCAATTGGATTGGAGAAAAGCGAGCAGAAGTTCGTTTGGGTACTGAGAGATGCCGATAAAGGGAATGTTTTTGCTAAAGATCAATCAAGAAATATTGAATTACCAAAAGGTTTCGAAGAGAGAGTTAAAGAAAGGGGAGTTGTGTTAAGAGACTGGGTGCCACAATTAGAAATATTGGCACATTCTTCCGTTGGCGGTTTCATGAGTCATTGTGGATGGAATTCGTGCATGGAGAGCATTTCCTTGGGCGTGCCAATAGCAGCGTGGCCAATGCATTCGGATCAACCCCGAAATACTATATTGGTCACAAAGATTTTAAAAGTTGGCATAGTCGTTAAGGATTGGACCCGTAGGCACGAGGTGGTAACATCTCTCATGGTGCAGGCAGCAGTGAAAAATTTAATGGTGTCTAAAGAAGGAGAAGAAATGAGGAACAGAGCAATGGATTTGAGTGCAGCTCTTAAAATATCAGTAGCAGAAGGTGGTATTAAGAATATGGAGTTGGATTCATTCATTTCTCACATAACAAGGCAAATTTGATCAATCCTAGATCACTCGACTCTCCACATTTCAACGGTTTTTATTGTGCAATAAGGTCTTACTATCTAAAAGGATTTAATCTATATAATGTAAAGAATTTTTTACTATTACTGTATTTTAAACTATTTTAGCACGGCATCTATCTTATTTCCAAGTTACTACATTAACGACGATAACTATGTCTCAATACCCAAGTTAGTTGAGATCGGTTGTATGAATCCTCATTATCATAAATGCTTCATTATCTCCATAATATTTCAATACTTCACACTTTAGGATTATCTAACACTAGGGCTCTACCATATTCTAGCGATTTACATACTAAGAGTGTTCCAATGAGCATTCATTTCTAACTGGGATCACCTATAAGGATCTTCAACTTCCTAAAAAGGATAGCTCGGTGCATTAAACTTCCTCTATGCGCGGAGTCCGGGGAAGGACCGGATCACAAGGGTCTATTGTACACAGTCTTATCCTGCATTTCTGCAAGAGGATGTTATGTGAAATTAAACTTCCTATTTAGTATAAATACTTACATGCAGTAATCTTTTATGTGAAATTAAACTCCTCTAAAATCAATGGTCAAGATCTTTTAATTTGTGTTCAAACTCAGAGAAGTAGTGACATAATGGTCCTACAGCCAGGTATCTGAAATGAGAAGTTGGAAAAGACGTTAAAAGAAGTTCCAAATGGAAGCCAAAAAACAAAAAGGGAGAAACAGAGGAGCAACTTGTAGAACAGTTCTTAGAAAATGTTATAGACTACATTATGTGTGAAAATTCTTATTCTTATCTCAAGCTTCTCTAATCAATGATCAGATTCATTTTATCTGTCTTAGGACAAGGACATCCTCAACTTGATTCTCCACTTGTCCCATGTTGTCCCCCCC
>AWOL01S0007437.1:91264-102978 GCA_000715115.1 Nicotiana otophora | reverse complement strand
CCCCAACACACACAACATCCCATTCTACTAAGTCAGCACAACAACCGGGATATAGATATCCTAGCCTTCCCTAACATCATTTGTCCAACATTGACCACAAAGACTAATCATGATTCTTGAATTTTCTTTTTTCTTATTTGGTAACCGAAAAATTCGAGTTATCCGGCTAAATCCAGTTCTTCTCATAAGTTAAAATTAGGAGAGTATGAGCCCGTTCCTTTACCTGCTAACTTCAATACTAGGTTTTGTCAGTTGCTGAGTTTGAACTCGTAACATGCGCTTAACCCACACTTCAAATGTTGCGCCCATATCACCGGTGATCATAATCCAATTTGGTTTCTTATGCACTTTTTAGTATCATTTCAGCAATTAGTGCAACAATTCTAGTTGGCTAGTTGCAAGTGACACATCAGATTCCTCATAGGACAAGTTGGACATGTACTATACATATTCTTCGATAAAATTTCAAAATCCAGAAAGTAACGTTAAACTTAAATTTGTCCCAATCGCCTCTCAAACCAAGATATTAATACTATTCATCAAAAAAAAACATCACATAAACAGGAGACTTTGTGCTAATTGTACAAGTATGCAAACTAGCTTGTATGAGGTTTTCCTCAATTGATCAAACTTGTTTTGATATAGTATTTTAAGAAATCGAATACTAAATTGAAAATTTTCAAAATCATATCGAACTGAATAGTGATATTCATTTGTCAGTTTAGCACTCTTGACTCCTCATTTGGGCCAGGCATAAATATGAATACTTGTAAGTACTAAATTTAAATATTGTAAGTAAACTGACTACATTTATTTGCAAATATTGAGTTTTATTATTTGAAATTTTTAAGTAAAATATTATAATACTAATTTAATATTTTACTTTTTCTCCAGGTTTTTTACTTTTTCTCCCACTTCCCTTTTCCCCTTTCACAACTTATAAAAGAAAAGAGTAATTTTTTTCTCTTCCTTTTTTTTTTTTTTTTTTTGTGGGTTGTTACCGAGTTTTAAGTTGATAAACGCTTAGAATCAGTCCTTTTCTTTTTGGTAGACAGCTGCAGATTTGACCAAGAATAGAGTTGTGGTTGGTGTTTGCAATGGTCATGTCACGACCCAGTTTCACCTATAAGTCGTGATGGTATCCAACACTACAGTTAGGCAAGCCAACTTAATAAATTAAGCATATATTGACAAAATTAAAAACTAAAAAAATAATAACCCAAATGTTACCATTGTGTGTGCCAAGACTTGGTGTCACAAGTGTAAAGCATCTAGTAGATTATACAAAACCTCAAATACTGTCTGAAATAAAAATAGACAGAATGAAAAAAAATACAAGGAGAGACACTAGTAGCTGCAGAACGGCTCAGAAAGGCAGCTCACCATTATGCCCCTGGATAACGTGGGTGTAAGACGATAGGTCCCCCACTAGTACTTGCCTCAGGTCCTGTACAAAAAGTGCAGCAAGTGTAGTATGAGTACGTAAACAACGTGTACCCAGTAAGTATCAAGCCTAATCTCGAAGTGGTAGAGACGAGATGGATGACTTTGACACTCAATATGGGTCAATAACAATAATTGGAATACAACTAGGATATTTAAATCAACATGATTTATATAATTTAAAAATAATTTATTTAATCAACGGAAATAATCAAATTCCTTAAAATGCAACAATTCTCAATATATTAATTAAATTCCTTAAATTCAAATAATTTTCAATTTATCAATTAAATATCATTTACAGAAATAACAATTAATTCTTTAACAAGCAAGAATGATAATTCATTAAATTTCAAGTATTTTCAAATTTATCAATTAACTTCGCAAGATGAAATAAGCTATTAAAGTATCGTGTAATTATTATTATTATTAAGCATGATTTCTGCCGAGGACGTACGACCTGATCCAGAGTGTCGTGTACAATGCCGAGAGACATGCGGCGCGATCCATAGATGCATCTATCCTGACGAGGCGTTCGGCCCGCTCCACAAGAAAGGAGGACATTTTATTATTTACCTCTGGAAGGAGAGTATTTTTATTAAAAGATAAATTCGGGAGGAGAACAATTTCTTTTTAGCAATTAATTGATTTAAACAGAAAATCAAGCATATGAGATTTTCATCCTTTAATATCTTTATCTAACAATTCACAATATATTCATATATATCAATTAATATTAATTAACAAAGGAATATAATTTACAAAAGTAATTCATGCTTTGAGTCCAAACCTACCCGGACTTTAGCATTAATAGTAGCTACGCACGGACTCTCGTCACCTCGTGCGTACGTAGCCCCCACAATTAGCAACGATTATTTAATTTTAATCCCCTATGAGGTAATTTTCCCCTCACAAGATTAGACAAGAGACTTACCTCGTCTTGCTCTAATTTAATCTACTAGAGGGCCTTTTCCACGATTATCCAACTCTGTCTAGCTCGAATCTAGCCAAAAATAATTCGATATAATCAATAAAAATTATAGGAATCAATTCTATAAGAAAACATTACATTTTCAATAAAACATCCGAAATTAATTAAACGTTCGTCCGTGGGACTCACGTCTCGGAATCCGGTGAAAGGTACGAAATATGAACACCCACTCAACCACGAGTCTACCCATACCAAAATCACTAAATTCCGATAACAATTCGGCCCTCAAATCCTCAAATCTATCCAAGAGGGTTTTCAAATTTTTTCAACTCAATTCACCAAATAAATGATAAAAATAATGATGGATTCGGGTAATTTAACCAATATTGAGTTAAGAACACTTATCCCATTATTTTCTCTGAAAATCTCCCAAAAATTACCTAAATCCGAGCTCCAAATTGTTAAAAATAGAAAATGGGATGAATTCTCATTTTCAGAACTTAAACTCTATGCCCATTGATTTCTTCTATGCGATCGCGTAGCATAAATTTTTCTACCTAAACATTAACCCTACGCGATCGCATCAAGTCCCATGCGATCGCGATGCACCAGGTTCTGACTCTACGCGATCGCATCCCTCTTCACGCGATCGCGTAACAAAAATGCGTGGCCCAGCTTCCTTTCAAATTTCCCTTACGCGATCGCAAACAATGACACGCGATCACAACCCCATTCACGCGATCGTGTAGAACAAATCCACCTCTGCCTAAATTACTCTACGCGATCGCGTATAAGGATACCAGAAGAAAATACCAACGGTTATCAGTAGTGTTCCAAAGGCCAAAAGCTATATGTTAGTCATCTGAAACTCACCTAAACCCCTCGGGACCTCAACCATTTATACCAACAAGTCCTAAAACATCATATGAACTTAGTTGAACCCTCAAATCACACCAAACAACGCTAAAACCATGAATCATCCCCCAATTCAAGCTTAATGAAACTTAAGATTTTCAACTTGTACATTATATACCGAAGCCTACCAATTCAAGTCTATTGACCTCAAATTTTGCACACAAGACATAAATGACATAACAGAGCTATGAAAATTTTCAGAACTGAATTCCGACTCCGATATCAAAAGGTCAACTCCCCGGTTAAACTTTCAAACTTAAATTCCTATTTTAGCCATTTCAAGCCTAATTTAACTACGGACTTCCAAATAAAATTTCAAACACGTTCCTAAGTCCAAAATCACCATACGGAGCTGTTGGAATCGTCAAAATTCTATTCCAGGATCGTTTTCTCAAAATGTTGGCTGAAGTCAAACTTAACACTTTAAGGCCAACTTAAGGAATCAAGTGTTCCGGTTTCAACCCAAACATTTCCAAATCCCGAACCAACCATCCCCGCAAGTCATAAATCAATAAAACTACATACGGGAAGTTTTATTTTAGGAAAACGGGATTCTTAAAGTTAAAATGACCGGTTGGGTCATTACATTCTTCACCTCTTAAACAAACGTTCTTCCTCGAATGAGTTTAGAATCGTACCTGGAGTGCTGAATAAGTGTGAATATCTGCTCCGCATGTCTTCCTCGGCCTCTCAAGTTGCTTCCTCGACTGGTTGGCCCCTCTACTGGACCTTTACTGCAAAAATCCTCTTGGACCTCAATTGGAGAACTTGTTTATCAACAATGGCAAATGGCTCTTCTTCATAACCCAAACTCTTATCTAGTTAAACTGTGCCGAAGTCCAACACATGTGATAGGTCAGCATGATACTTCCGAAGCATAGATACATGGAAAACCGGATGAACTCCCGATAGATTGGGAGGCAATGTAAGCTCATAAGCAACCTCCCCAACTCGTCTCAACACCTCAAATGGGCCTATAAACCTTGGGCTAAACTTGCCCTTTCTTCCTAAATCTCATAACTCCCTTCATCGGCGAAACCTTCAAGAGAACATTTTCACCTACCATAAAGGATAAATCACACACTTTCTGATCCGCGTAACTCTTCTGTCTGGACTGTGCTGTACGAAGTCGCTCCTGAATCAACTTCACCTTTTTCCAAGACATCCTTTACCAAATCAGTACCATATAACTTAGCCTCACCAGGCTCAAACCATCCAATAGGTGAACGGCATCGACGACCATATAAAGCCTCAAATGGAGCCATATCGATGCTGGATTGGTAACTGTTATTATAAGCAAACTCGACCAAAGGCAGGAAACGATCCCACTGAACTCCAAAGTCAATCACACATTCCCTGAGCATATCCTCCAAAATCTGAATTGTACGCTCCGACTGCCCATCGATCTGCGGATGTAAGGTTGTGCTCGGTCCCTAATTCACTCTGTACTGCTCTCTAGAAATGTGAAGTAAACTGAGGGCCTCTATCTCATATGATAGAAATTGGCACACCGTGCAACCGAACTATCTCCTGAATATAAATCTGGGCCAACCTCTCTGAAGTATACGTAGTCACCATAGGAATAAAATGTGCCGACTTGGTCAACCTGTCAATAATCACCCAAACTGCATCAAACTTCCTCAAGGTCCGTGGCAACCCAACTACAAAGTCCATAGTGATGCGTTCCCATTTCCACTCTGGTATAGTCATCTGCTCAAGTAGGCCACCTGGCCTATGGTGCTCATATTTAACTTGCTAGCAATTTAGACACCTAGCTACATACTCAACTATGTCCTTTTTCATTCATCTCCACCAATAATGTTGCCTCAAGTCACGATACATCTTCGTAGCACCTGGATGAATAGAATACCGAGAACTGTGTGCCTCCTCCAGGATATTTTTCCTCAGTCCATCCACATTAGGAACACATAAACAATCCTGGAATCGCAGAACACCATCCGCACCAATAGTAAATTCCTTGGCACCACCTCGTAGTACCGTTTCTCGAAGAACCATTAAGTGTGGGTCATCATACTGGTGAGCCTTGATCTACTCAAATAGTGAAGATCGAGCTACGACACATGCAAGAACTCGGCTGGGCTCTGAAATATCTAGCCGCACAAGTCTGTTGGCCAAGGACTGGATATCCAAAGCTAATGGCCTCTCTTCTGCTGAAATGAAAGCCAAACTACCCATACTCTCCGCCTTTCTACTCAAGGCATCTGCAACTACATTTGCTTTACCTGGATGATATAGGATAGTAATATCATAATCTTTTAGTAATTCCAGCCATCTGTGCTGCCTTAAATTTAGGTCCCTCTACTTGAACAAATGCTGTAAACTGTGATGATCAGTATAAACTTCACAGGACACCCCATAAAGATAATGCCTCCAAATCTTAAGGGCGTGAACAATCGAAGCTAACTCCAAATCATGTACCGGATAATTCTGCTCGTGGGGCTTCAACTGACGTGAAGCATATGCAATAACTCTCCCTTCCTGCATTAATACACAACCTAAACCAACGCGTGAAGCGTCACAATACACTGTATACATTCCCGAACCGAAAGGTAACACTAACACTGGTGCTGTAGGCAATGCTGTCTTGAGCTTCTGAAAGCTTGACTCATAATCATCGGACTATCGAAACTGAACACCCTTCTGGGTTAATTTGGTCAAAGGTGCTGCAATAGATGAAAAACCTTCCACAAATCGACGATAATAACCTGCTAAACCTAGAAAACTCCTGATCTTAGTCGCCGAAGTGGGACGATGCCAATTCTGAACTGCCTTAATCTTTTTGGGATCAATTTTAGTACCTTCGCCCGATACAATATGTCCCAAAAATGCTACAGACTCTGGCCAAAACTCACATTTAGAGAACTTAGCATATAGCTTTTGTTCCCGCAATATCTGAAGCATTACTCTGGTATGCTGTGCGAGTAGATCAAAATGTCATCAATGAAGACAATGACAAACGAATCAATATATGGCTCGAATACCATGTTCATCAGATCCATAAACGTTGTCGGGGCATTAGTTAAACCGAAAGACATTACCAGAAACTCATAATGAACATATCTAGTACGGAAAGCAGTTTTCGGAACATCCGATTCTCGAATCTTCACCTGATGATACCCTGACCTCAAGTCGATCTTAGAGAACACCCTAGCACCCTGCAACTGGTCAAATAGGTCATCAATATGTGGCAACAGGTACTTTTTCTTAATAGTAACTTTGTTCAATTGGCGATAATCAATACACATCCGCGTTGTTCCATCCTTCTTCTTCACAAATAATACCGGTGCACCCCAAGGCAATACACTCGGTCTGATGAACCCTTTGGCTAGTAACTCCTCAAGCTGCTCTTTCAATTCTTTCGGAGCCATGTGATACAGTGGGATAGATATAGGGTGAGTATCTGGATCCAAGTCAATACATAAATCAATATCCCGATCAGGTGGCATACCTGGAAGATCTGAAGGAAATACATCGGAGAACTCTCGAACTACTGGCACTGAATCAATAGCCGGAGTCTCTGCAGTACTATCCCGAACATAGGCTAGATAAGCCAAATAACCCTTCCCAACCATGTGTTGAGCCTTTATAAAAGAAATAACCCGATTAAATGAACTAACCGACGAACCCTTCCACTCTAGCCTAGGCAAAGATGGAATAGCCAAGGTAACAGTTTTGGCATGATAATCTAGAATAACATGATATGGAGATAACCAGTCCATACCCAGAATAATTTCAAAATCGGTCATCTAGAACAATAAGAGATCTGCTCTAGTTTCATAACCACATAATGTAATAATACAAGACCGATAGATCCGGTTCACAATAACAGAATCGCCTACAGGAATGGACACATAAACAAGAGTACTCAAGGACTCACGAGAAACACTTAGGAATAGAGCAAATAGAGATGACACATATGAATACGTAGATCCTGGATCAAATAATACTGAGGCATCTTTGCCGCAAACAGAAATAATACCTGTAATCACAGCATTTGAGGCCTCTGCATCCGATCTACTCAGAAAAGCATAGAATCGAGCTGGAGCGCCAACTAGTTGGCCTCTGCCTGGCTGACCTTCACCTCTACGACGGCCCCTACCCACCTGTCCTCCACCTTTTGGTGGTCGGACTACTGGTGGAGCAACTTGTCCGGTAAGCATAGGCTACTGACCCTGCTGTACTGGTCTACCCCGAAGCCTGGGGAAAAATCTCCGCATATGACTGGGATCCCCGCACTCATAATAACTTTTCGGTGCGATGGGTTGCTGACTAAGAGTCTAGCCCTGGGGACCTAAATACCCAGTGGGAGGACCCCGAATAGCTGGTGGGCGGTAGGAACTCTCTGGTATAGCACTGAGATAAGGTCGCACTGGAGCACCTCGAGGAGGTGGTGGTGCTGGAAATGGGGGTCTGTTGGACTGCCCCTTCATGAACTGACCTCTGCCCCCACGGAGCACCTCTGAACTCTCCACAGTACCTGAAACGCTTATCTCTCATAATCTGTTCTCGGCTCCGCTGACGCACACCCTCAATCCTCCGGGCTATCTCCACAACTAGCTCATAAGAAGTACCCATCTCAACCTCTCGAGCCATAGTGGCCTGAATACTAGTATGTAAACCGGTTACAAACCTCCGCACTCTATCCGCCTTAGTAGGGAGTATCATAAGTGCATGGCGAGATAATTCAGAAAACCACGCCTCATAATCAGTCACTGACATCTGGCCCTGCCGGAGCTGCTCAAACTGAAACCGCAACTCTTCCCTTTGGAAGGGTGGAATATACTTGTCCAGGAAGATACGTGTGAACCTTTCCCAAGTCATGGGAGGAGAATCTGTTGGTCTGCCAAGAACATAAGAGTGCCACCATCTACGGGCTCTGCCCTCTAGCTGAAAAGCAGCAAAGTCTACCCCATGAGACTCCAATATTCTCATGTTGTACAGTCTATCCTTGCGCCGCTCAATGAAGTCCTGTGGATCGTCATGCCGCTCACTCCCGAAGACAGGAGGATGTAGTCTAGTCCATCGGTCCAATAATTTCTGAGGATCGGCGTCTATAGTTGGCCTGGGCTCAAGTGTAGCTGTTGCCACTGGCTGGGCTCCACCCACGGGTAGTGCACCTTGGGTCTGATATACAGCAACTGCCTGTCTATGAGCCTGCGTGGTAGGGGTCTGTACTCCCCCGCCCGCCTGAGATGTGGCTGGGTCTGCCGGAAATAAACTGGCCTGAGTAATACTGTCCATGAACCGCATCATATGACCCATGACATCTTGAAATCACGGTGCAGATGTGAAATCCACCCGAGCTAGCTCTGCCACATGCACCTCACCCTGCTCCTCAATAATTGGATTCTCTGATGGACCCACTGGCGGCATAACTGGAACAGTCCTGGGACGTCCCCGCCCTCTACCACGGGCTGGAGCCCTCCCTCGGCCTCGGCCTCAGCCTCAACCTCAACCTCTAGCAACTGGGGGAGTAGCTCTTCCCTGGTCTGGAACTTCATTCGAGCGCGTTCTCACCATTTGTGCGGGAATAAGAGAAGGATATTTAGTACTACATTAATTGCACGATAGAATATGAAGAAATGTAGTTTCCTAACACCCTATAGCCTCTCGAAGATAAGTATAGACGTCTTTGTATCGATCCGCAAGACTCTATTAGGTCTGCTCATAACTTGTGAGACCTACATGAACCTAGTGCTCTAATACCATATTGTCACGGCCTAATTTTACCTATAGGTCGCGATGGCGTCCAACACTACAGCTAGACAAGACAACTTAATACATTAAGCATATATTGACAAAATTTAAAACCAGGAAAATAATAAAACCCAAATTCTACCACTGTTTGTGTGCTAAGACCTGGTGTCACAAGTATAGAGCATCTAGTAGATTATACAAAACCTCAAATACTGTCTGAAATAAAAATAGACAGAATGAAAAAAATACAAGGAGAGACACTAGTAGCTGCAGAACGGCTCAGAAAGGCAGCTCACCACTATGCCCCTGGATAACGTGGGTGTAAGACGATAGGTCCCCCACTAGTACTTGCTTCAGGTCCTGCACAAAAAGTGCAGCAAGTGTAGCATGAGTACGTAAACAACGTGTACCCAGTAAGTATCAAGCCTAATCTCGAAGTGGTAGAGACAAGATGGATGACTTTGACACTCACTATGGGTCAATAACAATAATTGGAATACAACTAGGATATTTAAATCAAGATGATTTACAGAATTTTAAAATAATTTATTTAATCAACGGAAATAATCAAATTCCTTCAAATGCAACAATTCTCAATATATTAATTAAATTCCTTAAATTCAAATAATTTTTAATTTATAAATTAAATATCATTTACAGGAATAACAATTAATTCTTTAACAAGCAAGAATAATAATTCATTAATTTTCAAGTATTTTTCAATTTATCAATTGGCTTCGCAAGCTGAAATAAGCTATTAAAGTATCGTGTAATTATTATTATTATTATTATTATTATTATTATTATTATTATTATTATTATTATTATTATTATTATTATAAAGCACGATTTCTGTCGAGGACGTACGACCCAATCTAGAGTGTCGTGTACACTGCCAAGGGACGTGCGGCGCGATCAGTAAATACATCTATCCTGCCGAGGCATTCGGCTCGCTCTAAAAGAAAAGAAGACATTTTTTATGTACCTCCGGAAGGAGAGTATTTTTATTATAAGATAAATTCGGGAGGAGAACAATTTATTTTTAGCAATTAATTGATTTAAACAGAAAATCAAGCATATGAGATTTTTATCCTTTAATATCTTTATCTAACAATTCACAATATATTCATATATATCAATTAATATTAATTAATCAAATAATACAATTTACACAAGTAATTCATGCTTTGAGTCCAAAACTACCCAGACTTTAGCATTAATAGTAGCTACGCACGGACTCTGGTCACCTCGTGCGTACATAGCCCCCAAAATTAGCAACAATTATTTAATTTTAATCCCCTATGAGGTAATTTCTCACTCACAAGATTAGACAAGAGACTTACCTTGTCTTGCTCCAATTTAATCTACTGGAGGGCCTTTTCCACGATTATCTAACTCTGTCTGGCTCGAATCAAGCCAAAAATAATTCGATACAATCACTAAAAATTATAGGAATCAAATCTATAAGAAAATACTAGATTTTCAATAAAATTTCGAAATTAATTAAACATTCGTCTGTGGGACCCACGTCTCGAATCCGGTAAAAGTTATGAAATATGAACACTCACTCAACCACGAGTCTACCCTTACCAAAATCACTAAATTCCGATAACAATTCGGCCCTCAAATCCTCAAATTTATCCAAGAGGGTTTTCAAACTTTTCCAACTCAATTCACCAATTAAATGATAAAAATAGTGATGGATTCGGGTAATTTAACCAATATTGAGTTAAGAACACTTACCATGTTGTTTTCTCTGAAGATCTCCCAAAAATCGCCTAAATCCGAGCTCCAAATCGTTAAAAATGGAAAATGGGATGAATTCCCATTTTCAGAACTTAAACTCTCTGCCCAGTGATTTCTTCTACGCGATCGCATAGCATAATTTTTCTGCCCAGACAGTAACCTTACGCGATCGCATCAAGTCCCACGCGATCGCGATGCACCAGGTTTTGACTCTACGCGATCGCGTAGCACAAACGTGTGGTCCAACTCCCTCTCAAATTTCCCCTACGCGATCGCAAACAATGACACACGATCGCGATACACACACTGGTTAATCCTACGCGATCGCAGTTAACAAATTCCCAGCTGCCCAAATTAACCCTATGCGATCGCAACCCCATTCACGCGATCGCGTAGAACAAATCCACCTCTGCCTAAATTACTCTACGTGATCGCAGACCAACTTACGCGATCGCGTATAAGGATACCAGAAGAAAATACTAGCAATTATCAGTAGTGTTCCAAAGGCCAAAGTGATCGGTAAGTCGTCTGATACTTACCTGAGCCCCTCGGGACCTCAACCAATTATACCAACAAGTCCTAAAACATCATACGAACTTAGTTGAACCCTCAAATCATACCAAACAACGCTAAAATCACGAATCATCCCCCAATTCAAGTTTAATGAAACTTAAGATTTCCAACTTGTAAATTATGTACCGAAACCTATCAATTCAAGTCCGATTGACCTCAAATTTTACACACAAGTCATAGGTTGCTCTGATGGTAAGCACCCTCCACTTCCAACCAAGAGGTTGTGAGTTCGAGTCACCCCAAGAGCAAGGTGGGGAGTTCTTGGAGGGAAGGATGCCGAGGGTCATTTGGAAACAGCCTCTCTACCCCAGGGTAGGGGTAAGGTCTGCGTACACACTACCCTCCCCAGACCCCACTAGTGGGATTATACTGGGTTGTTGTTGTTGTT
>AWOL01S0007437.1:29138-62801 GCA_000715115.1 Nicotiana otophora | reverse complement strand
AGGAGTGGACACATAAACAGGAGTACTCAAGGACTCACGAGAAACACCCAGGAATGGAGCAAATAGAGATGACACATATGAACACGTGGATCCTGGATCAAATAATACTGAGGCATCTTTGCCGCAAATAGAAATAATACCTGTAATCACAGCATCTGAGGCCTCTGCATCTGGTCTAGCCGGAAAAGCATAGAACCGAGCTGGAGCACCAACTGGCTGGCCTCCGCCTCTAGGACGGCCCCTACCCACCTACCCTCCAACTCTTGGTGGTCGAACTACTAGTGGAGCAATTGGTCCAGTAAGCATAGGCTGCTGACCCTACTGTACTGGTCTACCCCGAAGCCTGGGGAAAAATCTCCACATATGACTGGGATCCCCGCACTCGTAACAACTCTTCATTGCGATGGGCTGCTGACTAAGTGTCTGGCCCTGGGGAACTGAATACCCACTGGGAGGACCCTAAATAGCTGGTGGGAAGTAAGAACTCTCTGGTATAGCACTGAGATAAGGTCGCACTGGAGCACCTCGAGGAGGTGGTGGTGCTGGATATGGGGGTCTGCTGGACTGCCCCCTCACGAACTGACCTCTGCCCCCATACGGAGCACCTGTGAACTCTCCAGAATACCTTAACCGCTTATCTCTCATAATCTGCTCTTGGCTCCGCTGACGCACACCCTCAATCCTCCGGGCTATCTCCACAATTAGCTCATAAGAAGTACCCATCTCAACCTCTCGAGCCATAGAGGCCTGAATGCCAGTATGTAAATCGGCTACAAACCTCCGCACTCTCTCCGCCTCAATAGGGAGTATCATAAGTACATGGCAAGATAATTCAAAATACCTCGCCTCATAATCGGTCACTGACATCTGACCCTGCTGGAGCTGCTCAAACTGAAACCGCAACTCTTTCCTCTAGGAGGGTGGAATATACCTGTCCAGGAAGATACGGGTGAACCTGTCCCAAGTCATGGGAGGAGAATCTGCTGGTCTGCTGAGAACATAAGACTGCCACTATCTACGGGCCCTGCCCTCTAGCTAAAAAGTAGCGAAGTCAGCCCCATGAGATTCCAATATCCTCATGTTGTGCAGTCTGTCCCTGCAATGATCAATGAAGACCCGTGGATCCTCATGTCGCTCACCCCCAAAGACAGGAGGATGTAGTCTAGTCCATCGGTCCAATAATTTCTGAGGATCGGCGGCTACAACTGGCCTGGGCTCAGGTGTAGTTGCATCCATTGGCTGGGCTCCACCCACGTGTAGTGCACCTTGGGTCTGATATACAGCAGCTGCCTGTCCATGAGCCTGCGCGGTAGGGGTCTGTGCTCCCCCGCCCGCCTGAGATGTGGCTGGGTCTGCTGGAAATAAACCGGCCTGAGTCATATTGTCCATGAACCGCATCATACGACCCATGACATCCTAAAATCCCAGTGCAGATATGAAATCCACCGGAGTTGGCTCTGCCACTGGCACCTCATCCTATTCCTCAACAATGGGGTTCTCTGCTGGACCCACTAGCGGCATAACTGGAACAGTTTTGGGACGTCCTCGCCCTCTGCCATGGGCTGGAGCCCTCCCTCGGCCTCGACCTCTGCCTCAACCTCTAGCAACTGGGGGAGTAGCTCTTCCCTGGTCTGGAACCTCATTCGAGCGCGTTCTCACCATCTGTGAGAGAATAAGATAAGGATATTTAGTACTACATTAATTGCACGTTGGAATATGAAGAAAGGTAGTTTTCCTAACACCCTATATCCTCTCGAAGATAAGTACAGACGTCTCCGTACCGATCCGCAAGACTCTATTAGGTCTACTCATAACTTGTAATACCTACGTGAACCTAGGGCTCTGATACCATGTTGTCACGACCCAATTTCACATATAGGTCGTGATGACACCCAACACTACAGCTAGGCAAGCCAACTTAATAAAATAAGCATATATTGGCAAAATTTAAAACCAAGAAAAATAATAAGATGCCAAATTCTACCAATGTATGTGCGAAGACCTGGTGTCACAAGTGTATGAGCATCTAGTAGATTATACAAAACCTCAAATACTGTCTGAAAATAAAATAGACAGAATGAAAAATACAAGGAGAGACAATAGTAGCTGCAGAACGGCTCAGAAAGACAGCTCACCACTATGCCCCTGGATAGCGTGGGTGTAAGACGATAGGTTCCCCACTAGTACTTGCCTCAGGTCCTGGACAAAAAGTGCAGTACGTAAACAACGTGTACCCAGTAAGTATCAAGCCTAATCTCGAAGTGGTAGAGACGAGATGGCCGACTTTGACACTCACTATGGGTCAATAATAATAATTGAAATACGACTAGAATATTTAAATCAACATGATTCACAGAATTTACAATAATTTATTTAACCAACAAAAATAATCAAATTCTTCAAATGCAACAATTCTCAATATATTAATTAAATTCCTTCAATTCAAATAATTTCCAATTTATCAATTAAATCTCATTTACAGGAATAACAATTAATTCCCTAACAAGCAGGCATAATAATTCATTGATTTCCAAGGATTCTCAATTTTTTCAATTAGCTTCGCAAGCTGAAATAAGCTATTAAAGTATCGTGTGATTATTATTATTAAGCACGATTTCTGCTGAGGACGTACGGCCCGATCCAGAGTATCGTGTACACTGCCGAGGGACGTGCGATGCGATCCATAGATGCATCTATCCTGCCGAGTCGTTTGGCCAGCTCCACAAGAAAGGAGGACATTTTCTTATGTACCTTCGGAAGGAGAGTATATTTATTATAAGATAAATTCGGGAGGAAGAACAATTTCTTTTAACAATTAATTAATTTAAACAGAATATCAAGTATATGAGATTTTCATCCTTTAATATCTTTATCTAACAATTCATAATATTATATATATATATATATCCATTAATATTAATTAAATAAAAAATACAATGTACACAAGTAATTCAAGCTTTGAGTCCTAAACTACCCGAACTTTAGCATTAATAGTAGCTACACACGGACTCTCGTCACCTCGTGCGTACGTAACCCCCACAATTAGAAACAATTATTCAATTTAATCCCTATGAGGTAATTTCCCCCTCACAAGATTAGACAAGAGACTTACCTCATCTCAAAGTCTACTTTCCGATTATCGCGTCGCGTAAAATTCTCGATTCGATGCCGAAAACTCCGAAACTATCCAAAAGTTATATAAAATAATTAATATATGTTCAATAATTCAAAATTCATCTATTAAATAAATAACCCTATCCAAAATGGTAAAATTCCTAAAATTAACCCCGGGCCCACGTGCCCGGATTCCGGAAATTTTCGGGTGGAAACGTTACCCATAATCTTAGGAACATAAATATATAATTTTTACTAAGTTCCATAACACATTTCGTGGTTAAATCTCATTTTTGTCAAACATCTAGGTTTTCACCTAAATCCATGGCTTTCACTAATTTACATGTTATAATCCACCAATAATCTATGTATGTAACTCAGGTTATGTAGGAATTACTTACCTCAAAGTTCTAGGTGAAAACCCTCTTCCAAAAGCTCCAAGAATCGCCCAAGAGATGAAAGAAAAGTGAGATAAATGGTATATGTCGCGCATTAAATGAGCTGGGCACAGGCCTCTGATGTCGCATTTGAGACACCAGGTTCGCAAATGCGAGGGTCGCAAATGTGACACAACTCTCGCAAATGCGAAGCTTGGCCTTCAGCTGCTGGGGTCGCAAATGTGACCAAAGAGTCGCAAATGCGAACTCTGCTGGGATCGCAAATGCATCAAATGTGTCGCCAATGCGAACAATGCCTAGGTCGGGCTTCTTCGCAATTGCGAAGCCTTCTCACAAATGCGAGGTTCGTATTTGTGAACAATTTCTCGCATTTGCGAGACCTGCAACTGCTGCCAAGAAACACGAGAAAACTGATGTATTTTCATTCCTTCCGAACATCCGAAACTCACCCGAGCCCTCGGGGCTCCACACCAACTATCCACACAAGTCTAATAACCTCATACAAACTCGCTCGAGCGATCAAAATCCGAAAATAACATCAAAAATCAAGAATCGGAAGCCAAAACGCATGAATTGACTTATGAATTCAAAAACTTCTAAAAAGACTTCTGCTCGTTCGATTCCTACCAAATCAACTCGGAATGACACCAAATTTTGCGTGCAAGTCTAAAATGACATAACGGAGCTATGAAGATTTTCAAAACTGGATTCCAATTTCGATATCAAAAAGTCAACTCCCCGCTCAAACTTCCAAACTTAAATTCCTATTTTAGCCATTTCAAGCCTAATTTAACTACGGACTTACAAATAAAATTCCGAAAACGCTCCTAAGTCCAAAATCACCATACGGAGCTGTTGGAATTGTCAAAATTCTATTCCGGGGTCATTTTCTTAAAATATTGATCGAAGTCAAACTTAGCACTTTAAGGCCAACTTAAGGAACCAAGTGTTCCGGTTTCAATCCAAACACTTTCAAATCCCGAACCAATCATCCCCGCAAGTCATAAATCATTAAAAGCACATACGAGAAGTTTTATTTTAGGGACGGGGTTTTAAAAGTTAAAATGACCGGTTAGATCATTACAAGAAATAAATTAATTCTTAATAAATTCTTAATATAAAGGGATACTCATTAATACTAATTGTATATAATTGATAAATTGTATATACCCGAATAATTAAGTTAAAACTTAATTAGGGGGTAATAAAGTTTCATATGTAGTATAGGAAGGTAAAAATCCGTTGTAAAGAACAAACAAATGGAAAAGGCCTAATTTTGTTGTTGTACTATTCGAGATTGCTCAATATTACACTCAATTACACGTTTTGTTCATTGATATCATTATAGTTAGTAAATCGTCCTATATTTGCCTTGCTAGTAACGGAGCTCCACAATGAAATGGGCGATTCCACATGTTCAAATTATTCGAGGAAAAAAAATTTAAATTTACTCATCAACTTTTAGTATTAACTTAAAATTACCTTCAAGTTAAAACTCTGTTAAGGTTAAGGGCAAACAATATTAGACTAAAGATTTAATGTACAATGGCAAATTTGGCAGTTTTCCTTTATTAAATCCATGAGGACCATGACCATGAGCCTCAGCCTAGAAATGCGATTTGAAATGCGTAATTAAGGGCTTGTGGCCTTTTTGCTTTCAGAACTTTCGAAGTTTATCACTTTTTAGGTATCTTTTTCTAGAAGTGATATACCAATTTGAAACTTCCCTTTGTATCTTTTTGTTTTTAGTGCAATAGCTACCGACTCACGTGAACTTAATAACTTTTATTAAGATTTTATATTTGTATTAAAAATTTATTAAATATATACGAATATTTAGCTCGAAACTTAATTTGTTAGTCCAATTAGAATCTTATATTAACTTGAGAATGTTATAAAGACCTCTAAACTTAAAATTCTGAATCCACCTCTATCGGTGTCACGATCCAAAATTCTAACATGTCGTGATGACGCCTATCTCAGTACTAGGCAAGTCGACAACATCAATAACCCACGATTTTCTTTAAATAAAAATAAAAAAATGTAACATTTAATACAATACCCAAGATCTAGCAATTTTCGATACAACTCTCCCAAAACCTGGTGTCACTGAGTATATGAGCATTTAATATGAGTACAAGTCTGAAAATACGGTCTATAATAGTCTGAGACCAAATACAGTAAACAAGGAGATAGAGAAGGAGAGACAAGGTGTGCGGAACACAGCAGCTACCTCAAAATCTCCTGAAAATCAACTGCGCGAAATGATCAACACCCGCTATGTTCAGAAACACCTGGATCTGCACACGAAGTGCAGGGTGTAGTATGAATACAACCAACTCAGCAAGTAACAATAATAACTAAGGAACTGAAGATAATGACGAGCTACACAGTCATAGTTCACTTTCAGTAGTTCCAGCAAATAATAGACATGCTTTCAAATCCGACAG
This sequence comes from Nicotiana otophora, assembly GCA_000715115.1. NCBI lineage: Eukaryota > Viridiplantae > Streptophyta > Magnoliopsida > Solanales > Solanaceae > Nicotiana > Nicotiana otophora. Next base: position 56,839 of record AWOL01S0007437.1, on the reverse strand, counting down.
TTTAAGTCAAATCAATTTTATACAGTTCAATTTCAAGTAATCCGGATATTAATTCTTTCAGAGATTTCACAACAATGACAGATAGCAACCAAGTGCAATAACAAATGCAAAGCAAGTACAGTCTCTCAGACAACGGTCACTCATCTCTTCACAACAGCTCAACCACTCGGCTCTTAGCCCTCAACACTCACACTCAATGGGTACCCGCGCTCACTGGGGGTGTGTACAGACTTCGGAGGGGCTCCTACAACCCAAGCGCCATAATCTGCACGGACAACTCACGTGCTACATGGCAATTCATGTACTATAATGTCCTGCACGGATAACTCACGTGCCATAATATCCTTACCTCACTAACAGGCCCTCAGCCTTACTCAGTCCTTCACCTCTCTAGTCTCTCGGGATCTCAGAAATTACAAAGATCAGCCCAAACAAAGATAATATAGTGCATCAACAAATATCAAGAAAGATTAAGGTATGATACGCTACTAAAATCATGACTGAGCACAAGATAGCAATTAGCAAATAATTCAACAAGTACGTGACCTCTGTGGGTCCCAACAGTACTATCACATAGCCTAAGGATGATTTTTAACATGATTTATAGTCAAATGTCTTCAACACAAAGAGAGCTTATAGCTAACAACAGGTTATTCAACTTTACAGTTTTACGGGACGGACCAAGTCACAATCCCTTCGGTGCACGCCCACACGCCCGTCACCTAGCATGTGCGTCACCTCCAAAATAATCACATGACACAAAATCTGGGGTTTCATACCCTCAAGACCAGATTTATAACTGTTACTTACCTCAAACCGTGAAATTCTTATTCCGCTAAACCTTTGCCCCGGGAATTGGCCTCCAAACACCTCGAATCTAGTCACGAATAATTCGATTCAGTCAATACCATTTATTGTAATTAATTCCATAAGGAGATACTAATTTTTCCAATAAAATTTGAAATTAACTCAAAAATTGCCCGTGGGGCCCACATATCGGAACCTGACAAAAGTTATAGAATATGAATGCTCCTCTAACCACGAGTCCAACCATATAAATTTCACCAAAATCTGACACCAACTCGACCCTCAAATCTTCAATTAAAACCTATGAAGATTTCTACCATTTTCAACCCAATCCTTACCCATTTAAACTTAACAATCTTTCCACAACCTTACTGGTATATATACATAATACTCTTACACCCAAGAATCATACTATAAATTACCCATTTTTTCTTCAAAACCGAAATTGAAGGATCGGGGAAAGAAATTCTCACCTCTATGAAGCCCTAGCAAGATCCTTGTGAAATCTTCAAACTTTGAATAAGAATTGATGGATAAATGACTAAGTCTTCACTTTCTCTCCCTAAAATGCTCTCACCTCTCTCTAAAATATCAGATTTTTGCTCAAACATGAGCTTCAAGGACTATAAATCGAAGTTGGGTCGGGTAAAAAATTAGAAAGAATGAAAGCTCCGACGCAGTTATGCGATCGCAGGTATGCGGTCCGCGTACCGGTCGTATAATTTGGCCTCCAAAGCTGGGCGTTACTGACCCGGTCTGCGGTCATTATGCGGTCCGTATACTTGTTCCGCGGCCGCATAATGCACCGCAAAACAGGTCTGCGGTCGCATAATGCACCGCAAAACAGGTCTGCAGTCGCATAGTGCATCGCAGATTTTCCTCAAATCTTGCCCCTCTCCTGATCCACTTTGCGACCATTATGCGGTCCGCAGAGTGATTCTGCGACCGTATAGTGGTCACAGAAATGACCTTTTTCCGACAAAAATTTCCTTTATACATCGGTGCATTATTCAACCCAAAAAGTCCTTTGTACTAATTGATCTACCTCGGCACCACCAAACCTTAATTTCCTTAGAAAGATTTCTCCGGGGTCGTTACACCTAAGTTAACATGCGGTCAACCTTTTCAACTGAAATTCTAAACCTTGGAACTAAGCTCTTCGAATCATTTCAAAACCTCACCGAACCCAAACCAATTACCCCGGCAAGCCAAATAACAACTGTAATTCACAATTTGAGCAGTAAATGGGGGAACGGGATTGCAATAGTCAAAATGATCGGCCGGGTCATTACAATCGGCAAAGCCTTTTGGTTTCCTTTTTCTTGAACATTGATTATCTCCTAACTTTCTGGACCTTTCTTAGCTTTTGACATTGAACAATACGTGGAGAATTGGTACATAAATTCATATAACACGTGATTAGATGGTTTTCATGGTTGAAAATTGGCTATTCATGACCTAAGAATTGAGTGTTATCCAAAGTACCTAATTCAATTAATTTGTTCATATATGGCTTTTCTACCAAACAATATTCAATGTGTTAATGTTTGTTTATAGCTTTATGCAATTAATTAGGGGATGCAACTCACAATCGATAATTTAGAACTAGCGATATGGTAGGTATAATGATCCGGCCGGTCATTTTGAGAATTTAAGTCCCGTTTGGTGGCATAAGGTCTTGAGCAGCTTCGTATTATGTGTATTGACTCGCGTACATGGTTGAATTCAGTTACTGGATGATTCGGAGTCAAATCGAAAGGAGGATTCAAGTTTTGGAAGCTTAAGCGGTAAGAGTTGATCGGAATTTGAATTTTGTATAAACGGCTCCGGAATGGGTTTTGGATGATTCCAACAGCTTAGAATGGTTATTTTAGACTTAGGCGTGCATCTGGATTTGGATTTGGAGGTCCGTAGGGTAATTTGGAGCATTTCGGCGAAAGTTGGAAAAGTTGAAGTGTTGAAGGTTGAGAGGTTTGACAAAGAGTTGACTTTGGTGATATCGGGGTCGGAATGCGATTCCGATAGTTGGAACAACTCTGTTATGTCATTTGGGACTTGCCTATAAAATTTTACGTCATTCCGGGCTGATTTGATAGATTTCGGCACGAGTTTTAGAAGTTGAAAGATTTGAAAGTTCATAAGTTCGATTCATGGTGTGATGCGTAGTTTTGACGTTGTTTAATGTGATTTGAGACCTCGAGCGAGTCCGTGTTTGGTTATGGAACTTGTTTGTGTGTTTAGACGGGGTCCCGGGAGTCTCGGGTATGTTTCGGATGGGCTACAGGCCATTTGCTTCTATTTTTGAACTGCTGAATCTGTCATCTGGTTTTCTCCATCGCGTTTGCGTCTGTTCCTCCGCGTTTGTGAAGAGTAATTTTGGAGGAAGGAGTATTTGTTCTTCGCATTCGCATGCCTCCTTTCGCGTTCGCGTAGTTATGCCATTCCACTCTTCGCATTTGCCCACTACTTCACGCGTTCGCGAAGAGCAGTCGTTGGGCCATCAAACTTTTCTTCTCCGCGTTCGTGAGCGTGTTGTCACGTTCGTGAAGCAAAAACTAGACAACACTCATTTTCTTCTTCGCGAACGCGATTGTTCTTCCGCGTTCGCGATGCCTTAATGTCTGGGCAACAGAATATATCTTCCAAATCGAGGGTTAGGCTATTTTTATCATATCTTGACTTGTAGAGCTCGGTTTTGAGTGATTCTTTATGGGGTTTTTAACCAAATCGATTGAGTAAGCGTTCTTCACCTAGAATTTATTATATTCCATAATTTTATCTTTATTTTTATCATTTAATTAGTGTTTTTGAGTAGAGAAAATGGAGGTTTTTGAAGGAAATTTTAAAAATGAAAAATCATGATTTGAGGGACGAATTGGTATCGGAATTTGATAATTTTAGTATGGTTGAACTCGTATCGGAATGAGTGTTCGGGTTTTGTGAAATTTGTTGGGTTGTGAGGTTCGAGCCCGGGGGTCGACTTTTGGGTCGATTTTTAGATTTTGATAAAGATTGAGGCTTTATGATCCGCAATAGTTTCTTATGAGTTTTATTTGTGCTATGAAGTTATTTTGGTTAGATTTGAGCCATCCGGAAATTTTAAGTTTCATTAAGCTTGAATTGGAGTATGGTTCGTGGTTTTAGCGTTGTTTGATGTGATTTGAGATTTCGACGAAGTTTGTATGATGTTTTAAGACTTGTTGGTGTTTTTGGTTGAGGTCCCGAGGGACTCGGGTGAGTTTCAGATGGCTAACGGATAATTTTTGGACTTTGGAAGATAGCTGATAGCTGCTGGTATTTTTCTTCTGGTTTCCTTATACGCGATCGCATAGGTTCATCCGCGATCGCATAAGCTAATGTGGGGCAGATACGACTTTGTTCTACGTGATCGCGTCAAATGGTTTGCGATCGCGTAGGCTTGTTTGGGGAAGTGGTGATTTTTGTTCTTCGCGATCGCGTGAAGAGGGCCACAATCGCGTAGGTGTGGGAGTTTGTTATACGCGAACGCGTGAAGAAGGTCGCATTCGCATAGAGTAAGTGGACCAGAAGTGGAGGTCACGCGTTTATGCTTCGCGATTATCACGACCCAATTTTCCCTCCGTCTGGGTATCGTGATGGAACCTAGTCTTAGGGACAAGGTAATCCTAACAATAATTAAAACAACATTATTTAAGTTCCAAATAATGGCAAGTCAACTAAGATATAAGTTATCTAAACTCCTTTTGAGGTTGAGCAATTATGAGGAAAATTCAACAATTCAAGAAAGGATAAGCAGCGGAAGATAATCATAACTCCAATTAACACTAAACAATTATCGGGTGAGAAAATAATGATTTCAATTAAAGATAAGTAGTTATGAAAAATATAGCACCAAAATCGAAGAGGTAAAATCTTTGATTAAGTCGAATAAGGGTCAAATAGACAGTAAGAGTGAATCCTAAAGCAATTATCTCTAATCAAAGCATGTAGAAGTGAAACTAGTAAATAGGGATTCAAACGTATCAAAAACAACATCATACATAGTGAATATAAGGACATAAGAACCCTAAAATGCCAACTTTTCACAAGTAAGTCCGAGCATGCATTCGTCACCTCGCGTACACAGACTACAATCAACATATATGACTCAAATCCTAAGGGGTAGTTCCCCCACACAAGGTTAGACAAGATACTTACCTCTAACTACGCTTAATCAATCAAGTAATATGCCCTTTCCTCGATTTTCTGACTCCGATCAGCTCGAATCTAGTCATAATTAATTAGATTCAATCAATACAAATTGTAGGAATACATTCCATATGAAAATACAAATTTTCTACAAAAATCCGAAATTTAACCCAAAAATCGCCCGTGGGGCCCACTTCTCGGAACCTGACAAAAGTTACAAAATATGAACGCCCATTTCAATACGAGTTCGACCATACTAATTTTATTCAATTCCGATAACAACTCAACCTCCAAATCTTAAATTGAATCAAGAGGGTTTTCATAATTTTTCCAACTTAATTCACCGATTAAATGTTAAAAACAACCATGGATTCGGGTAATTACCAATATTGAGTCAAGAACATTTACCCCGTTATTTCCTCTAAAAATCTCCCAAAAGTCGCCTCATCCCGAGCTCCAATCGCCTCATCTGAACTTAAACTCACTGCCCAGACTTTCCTTCTTCGCGTTCGCGTGACTAGTGTCGCGTTCGCGAAGGCCTGACCATGAACAACATTGCGTTCACGTTTAAGCTCTCGCATTCGCGGTACCCAACTGATCTCCTTCTTCGCGTTCGCAATCCATGCGTCGCGTTCGCGAAGGGTTAATGGCTCAAGGTCACGACTCCCCTTCCTTCTTCGCGTTCGCGACTACTGCGTCGCGTTCGCGTAAGCTTGACCAGACCCTGCCTAGCGTTTGCGTTTAATCCTTTGCATTTGCGAAGGTCAAATCCAGCATCCCCAAAATTTCTTCTTCGCGAATGCGGGACTTTCTTTGCGTTCGCGAAGAAGGAAACCAGACACCAGAATCAGCAGTTCCAAACTAGCTCCAAATGATCCGAAACCACTCCGAAACACACCCGAGGCCCCCGGGACCTCAACCAATCATATCAACCAGTCCCATAACACATTACAAACTTGCTCGAGGTCTCAAATCGCATCGAACAATATCAAAACGATGAATCACACTTCAAATAAAGAATCCATGAACTTTGAACTTTGAAATTCTATAACTTGTGCCGAAACACATCAAATCAATCCGGAATGACTTCAAATTTTGCACACAAGTCGTAAATGACATAACAGACCTATTCAAATTTCCAGAATCGGATTCGGATCTCGATATCAAAAGGTCAACCCCCCGGTCAAATTTCCCAAAAATTCAATTTTCGGCATTTCAAGCTTAATTCCACTACGGACCACCAAATAATTTTCCGGAGACGCTCCTAAGTCCAAAATCACCTTACAGAGCTATCGACATCATCAAAATTTCAATCCGGAGTCGTTTGCTCAGAAGTCAACTCTCCGATCAACTCTTTCCATTTAAGCTTCAAATTAAGGATTGTTCTTTTAATTTAAATTCTGAATCTTTAGTAAATCAAACTCGACCACACCCGCGGGTCATAATACATATTGCTAAGCTTCTCGAGACCTTAAGTCACTAAATGGGGCGTAAATTCTTAAAACGACAAGTCAGGTCGTTACATTCTCTACTCTTAAACAAACGTTCGTCCTCGAACGTTCTAAGAATTATTCTGAGATTACCAAATTGATGATTTTTACTTTTGCACATATACTCACGGTTGATTCCACGCTACCGCATTTGAGATAAGCGTGACAACATCATCTCATTTGAGATTATTTCTTTTATCCATACCTGAAAACTTTAGGGCCATTTTCTTACGCTCCAATATTTTCAAAAGGCCTGATTTCTCACAACAACGCACAATATTAGTCTCAATTGGCTATAGCAACTCGTGCCTATGCACACATCAATTTTCTCGATAGTGTTGAAGTAATTCGAAACTTTCTTTATGGTGCTGCATTATTCCCCGCTTAGGATCATTTGCCCTCAAACACATAACATATTTATCTCTTCTTTTGCAATTCTCAATCTTTCAAATTTTACTAACTCCCAAAGTTTTCAGAAATTTCGGCAGAGCCTCCCCTGTAATTGGGCCTATCCACCTGCCAGAGTAACACCAAACAACTCCTAACAACACATCCAAAACCCAACAAAGCACCGCAATGTATATATCAATAACACTAATCTCCGCATTACAAGCACTGCATTATCATAATGATATCCGGCATGATGCACATCATATGTACACTTATCACCACATCTCTGGTCTTAAAAGATGTTCATAAATAAATTTCAGCATCATCCATCTCATTTCGAATTTTTACAATACTGATAACAGAATGTGAGGCATGAAGACCTCATGATTACTTACTCGGATTACTGAGTCACATTTAACGCCACCCGGGCACTCATCTCATAGGCTAAAACTCAATATTTACAGCACGAAAATGGCTGAATATGCACAGAAAATATACAAGAATATCAGAAAAGCCTAACATGCATGACTCCCTATTAATATTATTGTACAAATTAATTTTTCACAAAGGGAGAATTTTAAACTCATAAATATTTCACCACAAGGACCTCGTCCTTATATAACTTCCACCGCGGCTTGAAGCCCGGTTTAAATAATTCACATCATGTAAATATGTGAGGATCTCGTCCTCTACTCCGAATCACAAGTATTTTGCACATTGTGCCAACTGAAATTTAAAATTTTCCTTTCTTTCTTCTTTTCAATATATATTTCATAAACAGTTTTCACAACACATAATGAACCCTCCTACCGGTGGGGTATATAATTTATAAACATTGCAATCAATTATTCCGAAACACATTGAACCTATTGTAATGAATAATAAAAATTACTTTTGGGCTTATAGCCCTCAATTGTGTACCAAAAATATAATGACAGACATGGGTTCACATCTTTAAATCTCCCAACAGATAAACATATAACTGGGTCATAAATTTACGAAGCTCACCCATAAATGGAGCATAATAGGAGAATATACCTCAATATTCAGAATCGAATCAAATTAAGGAAAATATCATTTTATAATAAAAATCAAGATCGTACCTGTGTCGACACCATCTGGTGTATTGGCCTCAGCCAAATCATAGTGATTAAATCAACGGGTCGGGCCTCCACCTCTTAGGAGCCCACTACCCGCTTGTCCTCCACCTCTAACTGACTGTGCACCTGGAGTATTAAACTGTAATAAAGCTCGTAGCTTAATTATTCTGATAAAATCCGCCTCTTCCAAGTCTGGGACATTCCTCCCGATGTGTCTAGTACAATCACACTAATAACAACCCCTCTGCGGGCTCGGCTGCTCATACTGAGCCTCTGCCGGATAACTGAAATAACCATTATAGGAACCCCGTGCCGGTGGTGCATTAAAAGAACTTACTGTAGTACCCCGAGTATTCTGAAATTTTTTTCTGTGACCTCACTGGTACTGAAAGTAGAATTATTAAGAAAGTGGGAATACCGCAAGTCCCAGCATCATCTCATACCAATCTCAGCTCTTAATCATATACAAATTTTGGAGAACCTTTCAATACCACATAATTACATCTCAGGCCAAAACTGATATAACACATGACCCCCACAATCTGATCGTTGATAGTGGACTCCCCTCACTTGGCGTGAAGCTATAGGGCACATTATGATGATCCACAATACCCACGATGCGGAGAATACAGTGAGAATTCTTTTTCTAGAAATCCTTGGGTATCCTCTGTAGTTGTACCACTGAAAGTAGGTGGACTATACCTCTTAACCTTTCAAGTCTCTTTTGTTCTTCTTCTGATGCCTTGGGCCTGACATCAGGCCGAACCGGAATAATAGGTTGTACCTGTAGGAACCTAACCAATGTGAACCTGCTGCTCTAGAGTTACTCTGGCTACGGCACGTGCTCCTCGTCGGCCTATGCTTCTGCCCCTAGCGATATCTGCTCCGGGGGTAACGTTATCAACAACTGCAACTCCTGTCCTCACCATCTGTGAGAGAATGGAATGATAAAAGTTCAAACTTCGAGATCAATGAACTCGCACGATGGAATGAAAGAAGTGAGATTATCCTAATAGTTCTGTAGCCTCTCGAAGATAAGTACAGACGTCTCCGTACCGATCTGCAAGACTCTACTAAACTCGCTTATGACTCGTAGCACCTATGAACCTAGAGCTCTGATACCAACTTGTCACGACCCAATTTTCCCTCCTTCTGGGTATCATGATGGCACCTAGTCTTAGAGACTAGGTAAACCTAACAATAATTAAAACAACATTATTTAAATAGAATCTCTTAAAATTTCCAAAACCGGTAGTACAAGTCATAAGCTCTACAGAGTGTTTGGTAGAAAACTTCTAAATACAACTGTGTAGAAATAAGAATAAACAGTGCGAAACGAAAAGTTAAAGGTGACTCCGAAGCCTGCGAACGCAGCAGCAGGTTTACCTTGAGTCTCCACAGCAACAGTCCACACAGATAGCTAATGAACAAGTACGTGGATCTGCACAAAATAAAATGTGCAGAAGAATAGCATGAGCACACCACAGCGGTGCCCAGTAAGTATCAAGACTAACCTCGGTGAAGTAGTGATGAGGACTAGTCAAGACACCCACTAGTCTAATAAACTGAACAAGTATAAGTATAGGGACGACAGAACATGACATCTATCTAAGGACCCCGCGGTATGGCTAATGACATAGCAACTGCAATAAGGAAGTAAAAACAGCAAATAACAGCGAAACATCAGAATAAGACACAGAAGAATGAACGAAAACACAATCTAATCCAAAACTCACAATACAGTAATGGCAAGTAGTAACTCAGCAGCTGCAATAGTTTTCACATCAGGTCTCAGCCAACAACCCCAATAAATTAGTCAAATCCTTCAAGTGTAAACTTTAACTCGTAAGTTATGTTTTTTAAAAATTGAGGTCTTTAGAATATAATCCTTTCCAATAAGAAATTATTTTTGAAATATACTTCCTTCAAACATAGTTCTTTCAAGATAAAACCTTTCAAGTATAAGCTTTCCAAATAATTAGCCTTCAAACATAGTTCTTTCAAGATAAATACTTTTCAAGTATAACCCTTTCAAATAAATATCTTCAAATATAATTCCTTCGAGATAAATACTTTTCAAATATAAACTTTTCAAATAATTAGCCTTCAAACATAGTTCTTTCAAGATAAATACTTTTCAAGTATAACCCTTTCAAATAAATATCTTCAACTATAGTTCCTTCGAAATAAATACTTTTCAATTATAAACTTTTCAAATCATATCCTTCGAGTATAAGGCAACCTGTGACACCTGAGCATGGAAGATTTGCAGCCCCGAACACAGATATAACCACAATGGGGAATCTACCGGAATCCCGTCCCATAATCCCAAAATAAATATGTAGTGCTGGGGGATCTCCCGGAATATGCCCGTAGTCCCAAAGTAAATATGCAAGACAGGGGGATCTCCCGGAATATGTCTGTAGTCCCAATTTAAATATGCAGTACATAGGGATCTCCCGGAATACGTCCGTAGTCCCAAAGTAAATATGCAAGACAGGAGGATCTCCCGGAATACGTCCGTAGTCCCAATTTAAATATGCAGTGCAAACAACAGAGATAACAACTATAGCATGAAAAAAACCTCGTAAATCACCACAACGAGTACAAAAGCAACAATGAATGAAATGCAAAGTACGGCGAGAAAATCAACTCAAGAATTTAATTCACAAGAACGGTATAACTCATTCACAAGAAATGACCACAGTAAAGAATGTTAGGCACAAGGAGAACAACTTAACAAGGGAAAACAAAACTAAAATGTAGCAACGATACCACAATATTCAAGTCAACAATAAGAAGCCAACACGAGTCAATTAGTTCCAAATAATGGCAAGTCAACTAAGATATAGGTTATCTAAACTCCTTTTGAGGCAATTACGAGGAAAATTCAACAATTCAAGTAAGGATAAGCAGCGGAAGATAATCATAACTCCAATTAATACTAAACAATTATCGGGTGAGAAAATAATGATTTCAATTAAACATAAGAAGTTATGAAAAATATAGCACAAAAATAGAAGAGGTAAAATCTTTGGTTAAGTCGAATAAGGGTCAAATAGACAGTAAGAGTGAATCCTAAAGAAATTATCTCTAATCAAAGTATGTAGAGGTGAAACTAGCAAGTAGGGATTCAAACGTATTAAAAACAACATCATACATAATGAATATAAGGACATAAGAACCCTCAAAGGCCAACTTTTCACAAGTAAGTCCGAGCATGCATTCGTCACCTCGCGTACACAGACTACAATCAACATAGATGACTTAAATCCTAAGGGGTAGTTCCCCCACACAAGGTTAGGCAAGATACTTACCTCAAACTGCGCTTAATAAGCCAAGTAGTATGCCCTTTCCTCAATTTTCCGACTCCGATCGGCTCGAATCTAGTCATAATTAATTAGATTCAATCAATACAATTTGTAGGAATAAATTCCATATGAAAATACTAATTTTCTACAAAAATCCGAAATTTAACCCAAAAATCGCCCATAGGGCCCACGTCTCGGAACCCGACAAAAGTTACAAAATATGAACGCCCATTCCGATACGAGTTCAACCATACCAATTTTATTCAATTCCGATTAGAACTCGACCTCCAAACCTTAAATTGAATCAAGAGGGTTTTCACAATTTTTCCAACTTAATTCACCGATTAAATGTTAAAAACAACCATGGATTCGGGTAATTACCAATATTGAGTCAAGAACACTTACCCCGTTGTTTCCTCTGAAAATCTCCCAAAACTCGCCTCATCCCGAGCTCCAATCCGTAAAAAATGGAAAATGGGACGAAGTCCCATTTTCTGAACTTAAACTCACTGCCTAGACTTTTCTTCTTCGCGTTCGCGTGACCGGTGTCGCATTCGCGAAGGCCTGACCATGCACAGCATCACGTTCGCGTTCGAGCTCTCACGTTCGTGGTTGCCAACTGCCCTCCTTCTTCATGTTCGCAGTCCATGCGTCGCATTCGCGAAGGGTTAATGGCTCAAGGTCACGGCTCCCTTCCTTCTTCGCGTTCGCGACCACTGCGTCACGTTCGCGTAAGCTTGACCAGACCTTGCGTCGCATTCGCGTTCACTCCTTCGCATTCACGAAGGTCAAATCCAGCACCCCCAAAATTTCTTCTTCGCAAACGCGGGACTTTCTTCGCATTCGCGAAGAAGGAAACCAGACACCAGAATCAGCAGTTCCAAAACAGCTCCAAATGATCCGAAACTACCCCGAAACACACCCGAGGCCCCCAGGACCTCAACCAATCATACCAACCAGTCCCATAACACATTACGAACTTGCTCGAGGTCTCAAATTGCATAGGACAATATCAAAACGATGAATCACACTTCAAATAAAAAATTCATGAACTTTGAACTTTAAAATTCTATAACTTGTGCCGAAACACATCAAATCAATCCGGAATGACTTCAAATTTTGCACACAAGTCATAAATGACATAACGGACCTATTCAAATTTCCAGAATCGGATTCCGACCTCGATATCAAAAGGTCAACCCCCGGTCAAACTTCCCAAAAATTCAATTTTCGACATTTCAAGCTTAATTCCACTACGGACCTCCAAATAATTTTCCGGACACGCTCCTAAGTCCAAAATCACCATACGAAGCTATTGACATCATCAAAATTATATTCCGGAGTCGTTTGCTCAGAAGTCAACTCTCTGGTCAACTCTTTCCATTTATGCTTCAAATTAAGGATTGTTCTTTTAATTTAAATTCCAAATCTTTAGTAAATCAAACTCGACCACACCCACAGGTCATAATACATATTGCGAAGCTGCTCGAGACCTTAAGTCACTAAACGGGACATAAATTCTTAAAACGATAAGTCGGGTCGTTACAGCGATCGCGTAGGCCTGTAAGTTTGAGCTTCGCGATCGCGTGGACAAGTCCACGATCGCATAGGGTTAATTTGGTCAGTAAAATTATTGTACTTTGTGATCGCGTGAGAATGTTCGCGATCACGTAAAGCAAATGACTGGGCAGAGAGTTTAAGTTCTAAAAATGGGACTTCTTCCCATTTTCTATTTTTACCGATTTGGTGCTCGGATTGAGGTAATGTTTGGGAGATTGTCAGAGAAAAGAACGGGGTAAGTGTTCTTAGCTTAGTATTGGTTAAATTACCCGATTCCATCACTGTTTTTATCACTTAATTGGTGAATTAAGTTGGAAAACTTTAAAAAACCCTCTTGGATAAATTTGAGGATTTAAGGGACGAATTGTTATCGGAATTTAATAATTTTTATATGGGTAGACTCGTGGTTGAATGGACGTTCATATTTCATAATTTTCACCGAATTCCAAGAATGGGCCCCACGAAATATTTTTGAGTTAATTTTGAATTTTAATTGAAAAATGTAGTATTTTCTTATGAAATTGATTCTTATAATTTTTGGTGACTGTATCGAATTATTTTGCCTATATTCCAGCCATTCAGAGTTGGATAACCGAGGAAAAAGCCTACTAGTGGATTAAATTGGAGCAAGTCGAGGTAAGTCTCTTGCCTAACCTTGTAAGGGGAAAATTACCCCATATGTGATTTAAATTAATAATTGTTGCTAATTGTGGGGGCTACGTACGCACGAAGTGACGAGAGTCCGTGCGTAGTTACTATTTATACTAAAGTCGGGGTAGTTTAGGACTCAAATCATGAATTTCGTGTGTTAATTGTATCCTTTATTTAATTAAAGTATTTGAACTATACTGTAAATTGTTAAGGAAAATAGTAAAAGATTGAAATCTCATATACTTGAATTTTTGTATAAATTAATTAATTGTTAAAAGAAATTGTACACCCTCTTGTGTTAATCTCATAATATGTATATCCTCATTCCGGAGGTACATAAGAAAATGTCCTCCTTTCTTGTGGAGCAGGCCGAACGCCTCGGCAGTATAGATGCATCTATTGATCGTGTTGCACGTCCCTCGGCAGTGTACACGACACTCTGGATCGGGCCGTACGAATTCGACAGAAATCATGCCTAATAATAATAATTACACGATACCTTGATATTTTAATTGCAGCTTGTGAAGTTAAATAAATGGGGAATTATCGTATTTGAAGGAATTTAATTATTTCTGTTGGTTAAGGAAAATTATAGTAAATTCTATAAATCATATTGATTTAAATATTTCTATTGTTATTTTATTTATTATATTTGACCCTTAGTGAATGTCACAGTTGACCTCTCATCACTACCTCTTCGAGATTAGGCTTGATACTTACTAGGTACACGTTGTTTACCTACTCATACAACACTTGCTGCACTTTTTGTGCAGGACCTGAGATAGGTGATATAGTTGGACCTATTGGCGCGCATTCACGTTATCTAGAGGCTTAGTGGTGAGCTGTCTTTCTAAGTCGTTCTGCAACAACTAATGCCTCTTCTTGAAATTTTATCTGTCTATTTTATTTCAGACAGTATTTAGAATTTTTTTGTATAATCTACTAGATGCTCATACACTTGTGACACCAGGTCTTGGCACACACTAGTAAAATTTTTGGATTTAATTATTTTACTTGGGTTTTAACTTATCTTATTTCTCACATTGTCTTAATTTTTGCAAGTACTCCGAGTTTTATTACTCGGATAATTTTTAAAGAAATGAATATATGTTTAAATCATTAGTTGGATTGCCTAGCTGGATGTTGGGTGCCATCACGACCTATATGTGAATTTGGGTCGTCACAACGTTGTATCAGAGCGCTAGGTTCACGTAGGTCTTACAAGTTATGAGCATACCTAATAGAGTCTTGCAGATCGGTACGAAAACATCTGTACTTATCTTTCATTGTGCAATTTATGTAGAACTAAATATCTTTCTATTATTCTCTCACAGATGGTGAGAATGCGCTCTAATGAGGTTCCAGACCAGGGAAGAGCCGAGGCAGAGGCCGAGGGAGGGCTCCAGCCCATGGTAGGGGATGAGGGCGTCCCAGGATTGTTCCAGTTATGCCACCAGTGGGTCCAGCAGAGGATCCCATTATTGAGGAACATGGCGAGGTGCCCGTGGCAGAGCTAACTCCGGTGGATTTCACGTCTGCACCGGGATTTCAGGAGGTCATGGGCCGTATGCTGCGGTTCATGGACACTATGACTCAGGCCAGTTTATTTCCGGCAGACCCAGCCATATCTCAGGAGGGCAGGGGAGCACAAACCCCTACCGCATAGGCTCATGGGCAGGCAGCTGCTGTATATCATACACAGGGTGTACTACCCATGGGTGGAGCCCAGTCAGTGGCAGTAACTACACCTGAGCCCAGACCAGCTGCGACCGCTGAGCTACAGAAACTATTGGACAGATGGACTAGACTACATCATCCAGTCTTTGGGGGTGAGCGACATGAGGATCCCCAGGACTTCATTGATCGGTGGAGGGACAGACTGCACAACATGAGGATATTGGAGTCTCATGGGGTAGACTTTGCTACCTTTCAGCTAGAGGGCAGAGCTCGTATATGGTGGAAGTCTTATCTTCTTGACAGACCAGTAGATTCTCCTCCCACGACTTGGGACAGGTTCACTCGTATTTTCCTGGACATGTATATTCCACCCTCCCAGAGGGAAGAGTTGCGGTTTCAGTTTGAGCAGCTCCAGTAGGGTCAGATGTCAGTGACCTATTATGAGGCAAGGTTCTCTGAGTTATCTCGCCATGCACTTATGATACTCCCTACTGAGTCAGATAGAGTGCAGAGGTTTGTTGCAGGTTTACATACTGGCATTCAGGCCACTATCGCCCGAGTGGTTGAGATGGGGACTTCGTATGAGTTGGTCGTGGAGATAGACCAAATGATTGAGGGTGTGCGTCAGCGTAGCCGGGAGAAAGTTATGAGAGATAAGCGATTTAGATATTCTGGAGAATTCAGAGGTGTTCCGTCTGGGGGCGGGGGTCACTTTGTGAGAGGGCAGTCCAGCAGGCCCCCATATCCAGCACCACCGCCTCCTCGGGGTGCTCCAGTGCGACCTTATTTCAATGCTATGCCGGAGAGTTCTTATCGCCCACCAGCTATTCGGGGTTCTTCCAGTGGGTATTCAGGTCACCAAGGCCATGCTCTTAGTCAGCAGCCCATCACACTGAAAAGTTGTTATGAGTGCAGGGATCCCAGTCACATGCAGAGATTCTACCCCAGGCTTCGGGGTAGACCAGTGCAGCAGGGTCAGAAGATTATGATTACCTCACCAATTGCTCCACCATCCGTACGACCACTAAGAGGTGGAGGACAAGTGGGTAGGGGTCGTCCTAGAGGTGGAAGTCAGCCAAACATGCTCCGGCTCAGTTCTATGCGTTTCCGGCCAGACCAGATGTAGAGGCCTCAGATGTCGTGATTACAGGTATTATTTCTGTTTGCGGCAAAGATGCCTCCGTATTATTTGATCCAAGATCTACCTATTCATATGTGTCATCTCTATTTTCTCATTTCCTGGGTGTTTCTCGTGAGTCCTTGAGTACTCTTATTTTTGTGTCCACTCCTATGGGTGATTCTGTTGTTGTGGATCGGATCTACCGGTCCTGCATTATTACATTCTGTGGTTATGAAACTAGAGCAGATCTTCTATTGCTTGAGATAACCGACTTTGAAATCATCCCGGGCATGGACTGGTTATCTCCATATCATTCCATCCTAGATTGCCATGCCAAGACTGTTACCTTGGCTATTCCAGCATTGACTAGGCTGAAGTGGAAGGGTTCTTCTGTTAGTGCATCTAATTGGGTTATTTCTTTTATGAAGGGTCAACACATGGTTGAGAAGGGTTGTTTGGATTATCTAGCCTATGTTCGGGATACTACTGCAGAGACTCCGACTATTGATTCAGTGCCTGTAGTTCGAGAGTTCTCCGATGTATTTCCTTCAGATCTTCCAAGCATGCCACCGGATCGTGATATTGATTCTGTATTGACTTGGCTCCAGATACCCAGCCTATATCTATCCCACCATATCTCATGGCTCCAAAAGAATTGAAATAATTGAAAGAATAGCTTGAGGAGTTACTAGCCAAAGGGTTCGTCAGACTGAGTGTATCGCCTTGGGGTGCACCAGTATTATTTGTGAAGAAGAAGGATAGAACGATGCAAATGTGTATTGATTATCGCCAATTGAACAAAGTCACTATTAAGAACAAGTACCCGTTGCCGCGTATTGATGATCTATTTGACCAGTTACAGGGTGCTAGGGTGTCCTCTAAGATCGACTTGAGGTCAGGGTACCATCAGTTAAAGATTCAGGATTCGGATATTCCGAAGACTACTTTCCGGACTAGATACAGTCACTATGAATTTCTGGTGATGTCTTTTGGTTTGACTAACACCCCGGCGACGTTTATGGATTTGATGAACAGGGTATTCGGCCATATATTGATTCATTTGTTATTGTCTTCATTGATGATATTTTGATTTACTCGCGCAGTAAGGAAGAGCATGAGCAACATATGAGAGTGGTGCTTCAGACACTGCGGGAACAAAAGCTATATGCTATGTTTTCCAGATGTGAGTTTTGGTTAAATTCTGTAGCATTCTTGGGGCATATTGTATCGGACGAGGGCATTAAAGTTGATCCTAAAAAGATCGAGGCAGTTCAGAATTGGCATCATCCCACTTCGGCCACTGAGATCAGGAGTTTTCTAGGTTTAGCAGGTTATTATCGTCGGTTCGTGGAGGGATTTTCATCTATTGAAGCACCTTTGACCAAATTAACCCAGAAGGGTGCTCTGTTCAGATGGTCCGATGATTGTGAGATGAGCTTTCACAAGCTCAAGACAGCATTAACTACAATACCAGTGTTAGTGTTTCCTTCCAGTTCGGGAGTGTATACAATGTATTGTGACGCTTCATGCATTGGTTTGAGTTATGTATTGATGTAGGAGGGGTTAGTTATTGCATATGCTTCACGTCAGCTGAAACTGCACGAGAAGAATTACTCGGTACATGATTTGGAGTTAGCTGCAATTGTTTACGCTCTTAAGATCTGGAGGTATTATCTTTATGGTATGTCTTGTGAAGTTTACACTGATCATCGCAGTTTACAGTATTTGTTCAAGCAGCGGGACTTAATTTTGAGGCAGCGCAGATGACTTGAGTTACTAAAAGATTATGATATTACTATCTTGTATCATCCAGGCAAAGCAAATGTAGTTGCAGACGCCTTGAGTAGAAATGCGGAGAGTATGGGTAGTTTGGATTTCATTTCAGCAGAGGAAAGGCCATTAGCTTTGGATATTCAATCCTTAGCTAACAGACTTATGAGGCTGGATATTTCAGAACCCAGTCGAGTTCTTGTATGTGTAGTGGCCCAATATTCATTAATTGAGCAGATCAAGGCTCGCCAATATGACGATCCACACTTAATGGTTCTTCGAGAAACGGTACTACGGGGTGGTGCCAAGGAAGTTACTATTGGCGCGGATGGTGTTCTATGTCTCCAGGATCGTCTATGTGTTCCTAATGTGGATGGACTGAGGAAAACGATCCTAGAGAAGACACACAGTTCTTGGTATTCTATTCATCCAGGTGCTACAAAGATGTATCGTGACCTGAGGCAGCATTATTAGTGGCGGCGAATGAAAAAGGACATAGTTGAGTATGTAGCTAGGTGTCTAAATTTCCAGCAAGTTAAATATGAGCACCACAGTCCAGGTGGCCTACTTCAGTGGATGACTATACTGGAGTGGAAATATGAATGCATTACTATGGACTTTGTAGTTGGGTTGTCGCGGACCTTGCGGAAGTTTGATGCAGTTTGGGTCATTGTTGACAGGCTGACCAAGTCGGCACACTTCATTCCGGTTGTGACTACATATACTTCAGAAAGGTTGGCCCGGATTTATATTTAGGAGATTGTTCGGTTGCACGGTGTGCCAATTTCCATCATATCAGATAGAGTCCCTCAGTTTACTTCATATTTTTGGAGAGCAGTACAGAGTGAATTGGGGGCTCGCGTAGAGCTCAGCACAACGTTTCATCTACAGACGGACGGGCAGCCAGAGCAGACAGTTCAGATTCTAGAGGACATGCTCAAGCCGTGTGTGATTGACTTTGGAGTTCAGTGGGATCGTTTCTTGCCTTTGGTCGAGTTTTCTTATAATAACAATTACCAATCCAGCATCAAGATGGCTCCATTTGAGGCTTTATATGGTCGGCGATGTCGCTCGCCCATCGGATGGTTTGAGCCAGGTGAGGCTAAGTTATATGGTACTGATTTGGTGAAAGATGCCTTAGAAAAGGTAAAGTTGATTCAGGAGCGACTTCGTACAGCACAGTCCAGACAGAAGAGTTACGCAGATCAGAAAGTGCATGATTATCATTTATGGTGGGTGAAAAAGTTCTCTTAAAAGTTTCGCCGGTGAAAGGAATCATGAAATTTGGGAAAAAGGGCAAGTTGAGCCCAAGGTTTATAGGTCCATTTGAGGTGTGGAGACGAGTTGGGGAGGATGCTTATGAGATTGCCTTGCTTCCTAGTCTATCAGGAGTCCATCCGATTTTCCATATATCTATGCTCTAGAAGTATCATGTCGACCTGTCACATGTATTAGACTTCAGTACAGTTCAGCTAGGTAAAAGCTTGGGTTATGAAGAAGAGCCTGTTGCCATTGTTGATAGACAGGTTCGCCAGTTGAGGTCCAAGAAGATTTCTGCAGTAAAAGTACAGTGGAGGGGCCAACCAATCGAGGAAGCGACTTGGGAGGCCGAGGAAGACATGTGGAGCAGATATCCATACTTATTCAGCACTCCAGGTATAATTTTAAACCCGTTCGAGGACGAACGATTGTTTAAGAGGTGGAGAATGTAATGACCCAACATGTTATTTTGACTTTTAGAACCCCGTTCCCCTAAATAAAACTCACTGTATGTGCTTTTATTAATTTATGACTTGAGGGATGGTTGGTTCGGGATTTGGAAGTGTTCGGGTTGAAATCAAAACACTTGGTTCCTTAAGTTGGCCTTAAAATGCTAAGTTTGACTTCGGTCAATATTTTTAGAAAAATGACCCCAGAATAGAATTTTAATGATTCCAACAGCTCCGTATGGTGATTTTGGACTTAGGAGTGTGTTTGGAATTTTATTTGGAAGTCCGTAGTTAAATTAGGCTTGAAATGGCTAAAATATGAATTTAAGCTTGGAAGTTTGGCCGGGGAGTTGACTTTTTGATATCGGAGTCGGAACCCAATTCTGAAACTTTTCATAGCTCTGTTATTTCATTTATGACTTGTGTGCAAAATCTGAGGTCAATCAGACTTGATTTGATAGGTTTCGGCATCGAATGTAGAAGTTGGAAATTTTAAGTTTCACTAAGCTTGAATTGGAGTATGATTCGTGGTTTTAGCATTGTTTGATATGGTTTGCGGTTTCAACTAAGTTCGTATGATGTTTTAGGACTTGTTGGTATTTTTGGTTGAGGTCCCGAGGGACTCGGGTGAGTTTCGGACGGCTAACGGATCATTTGTGGACTTTGGGAGATAGCTGATAGCTGCTGCTATTTTTCTTCTAGTTTTGTTATACGCGATCGCATAGGTTCATCCGCGATCGCGTAGGCTAATTTGGGGCAGAGGCGACTTTGTTCTATGCGATCGTGTGAAATGGTTTGCGATCACGTAGGCTTGTTTGGGGCAGTGATGATTTTTGTTCTTCACGATCACGTGAATAGTGTCGCGATCGCGTAGCTGTGGGAGTTTGTTAAATGCGAACGCGTGAAGAAGGCCGCGTTCACATAGAGTAAGTAGAGCAGAAGTGGAGGTCAGCGTTTGTGCTTCGCGATCACGTGGATAAGTTCGCGATTGCGTAGGCCTGTAAGTTTGAGCTTCGCGATCGCGTTGACAAGTCCGCGATCGCGTAGGGTTAATTTGGGCAGTGAAAAAATTGTGCTTCGCGATCGCGTGAGAATGTTTGCGACCGCGCAGAGAAAATGACTGGGTAGAGAGTTTAAGTTCTGAATATGGGACTTCTTCCCATTTTCCATTTTTACCGATTTGGAGCTCGGATTGAGGCAATGTTTGGGAGATTGTCAGAAAAAATAATGGGGTAAGTGTTCTTAACTCAATATTGGTTAAATTACCCGAATCCATCACTGCTTTGATCACTTAATTGGTGAATTAAGTTGGAAAAGTTTGAAAAATCCTCTTGGATAAATTTGAGGATTTGAGGGCCGAATTATTATCGGAATTTAGTAATTTTTGTATGGGTAGACTCGTGGTTGAATGGGCGTTCATATTTCATAATTTTCACCGAATTCCGAGAGTGGTCCCCACGAAATATTTTTGAGTTAATTTTGGATTTTTATTGAAAAATGTAGTATTTTCTTATGAAATTGATTCTTATAATTTTTGGTGACTGTATCGAATTATTTTGGCTAGATTCGAGCCATTCAGAGTTGGATAATTGAGGAAAAGGCCTACTAGTAGATTCAATTAGAGCAAGTCGAGGTAAGTCTCTTGCCTAACCTTGTAAGGGGGAAATTACCCCATAGGTGATTTAAATTAATAATTGTTGCTAATTGTGGGGGCTACATACGCACAAAGTGACGAGAGTCCGTGCGTAGCTACTATTTATGCTAAAGTCTGGGTAGTTTAGGACTCAAATCATGCATTTCGTATGTTAATTGTATCCTTTATTTAATTAAAGTATTTGAATTGTACTGTGAATTGTTAAGGAAAATAGTAAAAGATCGAAATCTCATATACTTGAATTTTTGTATAAATTAATTAATTGTTCAAAGAAATTGTACACCCTCTTGTATTAATCTCATAATATATATATCCTCATTTAGGAGGTACATAAAAAAATGTCCTCCTTTTTTGTGGAGTGGGCCGAATGCCTCGGCAGTATAGATGTATCTATGGATCGCGTCGCACGTCCCTCGGCAGTGTACACGACACTCTGGATCGGGCCGTACGAATTCGGCAGAAATCGTGCCTAATAATAATAATTACACGATACCTTGATATTTTAATTACAGCTTGTGAAGTTAAATAAATGGGGAATTATCGTATATGAAGGAATTTAATTATTTCTGCTGGTTAAGGAAACTTATTGTAAATTCTATAAATCTTATTGATTTAAATATTTCTATTGTTATTTTATTTATTATATTTAACCCTAAGTGAGTGTCAAAGTCGACCTCTCGTCACTACCTCTTAGAGATTAGGCTTGATACTTACTGGGTACACGTTGTTTACGTACTCATGCTATACTTGTTGCACTTTTTGAGCAGGACCTGAGACAAGTGATATAGTTGGACCTAGCGGCGCGCATTCACGTTATCCAGAGGCTTAGTGGTGAGCTGCCTTTCTGAGTCGTTCTGCTGCAACTAGTACCTCTTCTTGAAAATTTATCTGTCTATTTTATTTCAGACAGTATTTGAAATTATTTTTTGTGTAATCTACTAGATGCTCATATACTTGTGTCACCAGGTCATGACTCACACTAGTAAAATTTTTGAATTTAATTGTTTTACTTGGGTTTTAACTTATCTTATTTCTCATATTGTCTTAAGTTTTGCTAGTACTCCGAGTTTTATTATTCGGATAATTTTTAAAGAAATGAATATATGTTTAAATCATTAGTTGGCTTGCCTAGATGGATGTTCACGACCTATAGGTGAATTTGGGTCGTGATACCTTGTGAATTAGTTTCTATGTTTCTTTGAGTTCTGGAATCTCTGAGCCGACTTATTTGTCGTACCCTTGTATTATTGTCATTGTTGTTGTTGTTGTTGTTGTTGTTGTTGTTGTTGTTGTTGTTGTGAGGCACGAGGTTTCTACCGTGCGGTTTTTGTTATTAGGTTGCACGAGGTTTCTATCGTGCTATTGTTAATATTGATATTTGCACATGCGGTGTGACAAGGAGGGCTATATATATGTGGGTTGCACATGTGGCGAGACAAGGTGGGAACATTATTATGCACGTGTGGCGAGACAAGGCGGGAATTCACTTTACTATTGCACACGTGACGAGACAAGGTGGGTTGTGTCAGGGATTGATTTGTGATGACTTGTGATAGCCTGGGTGCATTCTTGTTGTTGATATTTGTGTAGTGGTGCACTTACCTGTGTGAGTTCTATCTTGTGGAAAATTGTGGAAAAATATTCTACTACTGTCCATTGCTTTTTCTATACTTACTAACTGGCATAAACTATGTTAGAACACTTGCATAAGCATACACGTAGTTAAGCACTCTTATCGATTAAAGAGGATTCTTGATATTGTTGAGTATAGGTGTACATCTT
Organism: Nicotiana otophora; assembly: GCA_000715115.1. NCBI lineage: Eukaryota > Viridiplantae > Streptophyta > Magnoliopsida > Solanales > Solanaceae > Nicotiana > Nicotiana otophora. The sequence goes on along the minus strand of AWOL01S0007437.1, from coordinate 33,651 downwards.
GTTTAATTGCCTTTTATGTGACAATGGCTCTATTTGGCATGTTAGTCGTCAGTGCGATTATAAATTGTAATGAGAGCACAGGATGCTAAGTGTTAGGGTTCAGGAATTGGGACCCGTGAGTAGTGAATATTTTGAGGTTCGGTACCTCGTGGAGGTTATTGGCTAAAACCCGGTGTGAGAGCGGTCGTTTTGTTGAGTTGTTGTTTGGCTTTCATTTATTTGTGATCACCGGATTTTAGATCATGTTTCCGTACATCTACTGTGTCATTATTATGGTATTCCGCTAATAGTTGTTATTTTCCTTTCTTACTGAAATTACCGTATTAGTTTCCATTTCGCGTAGTTTTCATGTAGATATCATACTATGTTGCTCCTATACTTATACTTGTTCAGTTTATTTAGTCCAGTAGGTGTTTTGACCGTACCTCGTCACTACTCCATCGAGGTTAGTCTTGATACTTGTTGGGTACCGCCGTGGTGTACTCATACTGCACTTCTGCACATTTGTGTGCAGATCCAGGTATTTCGAAGTCAGTTGATCATTAGCTAGTTGTGCGGATTGTCACTGTGGAGACTCAAGGTAAACCTGCTGCTGCATTCGCAGGCTTCGTAGTCACCTTCTGATTTGTATTTACATAGTTTACTTTATTTCAAACAGTTGTATTTAGAAAATTGTAGCAAACGTTGTAGAGCTTATGACTTGTACTACCGGTTTTGGGAATTGTAATTTTATAAAGATTTCTATTTCAAAATTGTTAGATGTTATTTGATTATTGTTGTTATTCAGTAAATATTAGGCCTACCTAGTCCCTAAGACTAGGTGCCATCACGATACCCAACAGAGAGAAAAATCGGGTCGTGACAGTAGGATGGTTGAGATTTCCTCACTTTTAACCAGAATCTTGGATTCGAATCCGGGATGAAGAACCTTCAAATAAGTTGTGCTTTATCTCTTAGTGTCACGACCCAGAATTCCCACTTTCGGGACCGTGATGGTGCCTAACATTTCACTTGCTAGGCAAGCCAACGTTAGAGAACCATTAAGTTAATTGTTATTCAATTTCAACAAATAAAGTCAATTAAGCCAAAATGAAATAAAATCGAGTGCGGAATAACATATATGCCCATAATATCTACTACAATCTGGATCTGTAGTCACAAATCACGAGCTTCTAAGATTTTCTACAAACAGAGTCTGAAAGAAATACAACTATTTTGAACGAAAAGAAACAGTAACATAGGGAAAATAGAAGGGGACTCTAAGGTCTGCGGACGCCAGCAGATCTATCTCGAGTCTCCAATGAGAAAATCCAAGCTGCTATGCCTCACGCACACCTAGGGCCGGTACCAAAGTCTGCATAAGAAGTGCAGAGTGTAGTATGAGTACAACCAACCCTATGTACTCGTAAGTGTCGAGCCTAACCTCGATGAAGTAGTGACGATGACAAGACACCCACATAATAAACCTGTGCAGATAACAGTATATGTACAAGTTAACAAAAAATAAAAGCTAAACACGTACTATTGGGAGGGGGGCATGCTAAGGGGATACAAGATACGAGAGACACAGCGGAAATGATAACCAGAACAGTCAATATACCTTTAACCAGTAAAAAAAATTAAGCACAATGAAGAAAATTGCACGGCATCACCCTTCGTGTTTTTACTCTCAACCTCACAATGAAACAATGATTCTGCACGGCATAACCCTTCGTGCTTTTACTCTCACTCTCGGTGTAAATACGACACGACATCACCCTTTGTGCATTAACTCTCATAACATGGCACGATATCACCCTTCGTGCATTAACACTCACAATATGGCACGGCATCCCCCTTTGTGCATTAACACTCACATACGGCACGACATCACCCTTCGTGCATTAACACTGTCCCTTACACATAACAATGAACAAATAATAACAGGGAGGTAGGATCAACAAGAACAAGCCTGACTACAATAATAGTTCCACAATACTAACCTCAACATTGGAATCAATACTCAATTATCACAAAGCCCATAAACACGGGAAGAAAGATCAATTTAACGAATAACTAGTCTAAGCATGGATTACATGATCAAAGTAAGCAATAATTGCAATGAACAAGTCCCACACGCATGCTTTAACCTGACAACGATGCATAAGTACTCGTCACTTCACATATACGTTGTACCCAACATCTAAACATGCAGCATATAGACAAACAAGTCCTAATCCCTCAAGTCAAGGTTAACCAGGACACTTACCTCGCTCCAAAGGTCCACTCAAAGCTCAATCCCAGCTTTGCCTTTCAAACAAGCCTCCGAACCAATAGAATCTAGCAAATTACCAACCAAACGATTCAAATTAAGTCTTAGGAACTGCCCACGATTGCAAAGAATTCAATTTAGGTCATTATTGAAAACGTCAACTCCCGGGCTTCCTTGGTCCAAATCCGAAATTCGGACCAAAATCCGATTAACCATTCACCCCCGAGCCCGGTTATGTAATTTTTTTTTTCTCAATTTGAGGTCTAATTTCCAATTTTACAAAAATACCTAATTCTATCCAAACCCCCAATTTGCACCATGAAAACACTAGATTTTAGGTTGAAATCTTAGGAAATGTAATGAAATATTGAAAGAAAATAGGTTAGAATCACTTACCAATGATTTGGGGAAGACGTGCTCTTGGGAAAATCGCCTCTAGGGTTTCTAAGTTTGAAAATTTGAGAGAATGAACAAAAATCCTGTTTCTCAGCTATTTGATCAGTCGTAGATGTCGCATTGGTGACTTGGGGTTCGCAAATGCGAGCCCGCAAATGTGAAGAAACAGTCGCAAAAGCAAAGTCCTCCCATCTCTGCTTTCATCGCATTTGCAATGACTTGTTCGCAAATGCGAACATTGGTCTTCCGCATTTGTGACCAAATTGATCGCAAATGTGACCAAGCCTGCCCTAGCACCACTTCGCAAATACGAAGTATTGTTCGCCAATGGGAACTGTGGACTCCCCGCAATTGTGACCTCTTGATCGCAAATGCAAACTCATGCTGGCCCAGGTACTCTTCGCAAATGAGAAGAATTTGCTCACAAATGCGAGCTTGTCAGGATTGGGGAATGTTCGCAAATGCGAACACTGATCTCGCAATTGCGAGATCAGACACCAGTTACCAGAAGTTGCAGAACCAGCTGAGTTTTCTAAGTCCAAACCACTCCGTAGCTTATCCGAAACTCACCCGAGCCTTCGGGGCTCCAAACCAAACATGCACACAAGTTTAAAAACATCATACGAACTTGCTCGCACGATCAAATCGCCAAAATAACACCTAGAACTATGAATCGGACACCAAAATCAATTGAAATTTGCAAGAAACTTTAGAATTGCTATATTAACAACCGGATATCCGAATCATGTCAAACCAACTCAGTTTCATACCAAATTTGACAGATAAGTCATAAATATAGTATTGGACCTATACCGGGTTTCGAAACCAAAATATGGACCCGATATCAAAAAAGTCAAACGTTGGTTAAACTTTCAAAGTCATTAAGCTTTCAAACTTTCAAACTTTCAAATTTTAACAAAGTACGATAACTCTGGCTAGGGACTTCCGAATTCGATTTCGGGCATACGCCCAAGTCCCAAATCACGATATGGACCCACCGGGACCATCAAAATACAAATCCGGGTCCGTTTGCTCAAAACATTGACCGAAGTCAACTCAAATGGATCTTAAGGCAAAATTTTCATATTTTCTCAGTTTGTTTTAACATAAAAGCTTTCCGAAAAAATACCCAGACTGCGTACGCAAATCGAGGAGGGTTAAGATGAGGTATTTAAGGCTTCAAAGCACAGAATTAGGTTCTAAAACATAAGATGACCTATCGGGTCATCACATTCTCCACCTTTAAAATAACGTTCGTCCTCAAACGGACATAGAAATGTACCTAGGCTGGTGAAATGGTGGGGATATCTACTCTGTATGTCTGACTCGGACTGCCAAGTAGCTTCCTCGATGGGCTGACCTCTCCACTGCACTCAAACAGAAGGATAACTCTTCGACCTCAACTGAAGAACCTGCCGGGCTAGTATAGCCACCGGCTCCTTCTCGTAAGTCAAATCCTTATCCAACTGGACAGAGCTGAAATCTAACACGTGAGACGGATCGCCGTGATACTTTCGAAGCATCGAAACATGGAATATTGGATGAACTCCTGCTAGGCTGGGAGGCAAGGCAAGCTTATAATAATAGTTCATGTCTGAATTCAAGGCAGCTGTAGCGGCCTCATTGATAACCAAGGGGCTAAGGCCCTGCACAAATCGACGCACTGTACCCTCCATAGTAGGCAACATGAGAATGGAATATTTTGACAGGCGCGTGAACTCTATGTGATACTCCCACACACTCCTACTCCCTTGCTTAAGATTCTCAAACTCTGTCGCACGGGCTGCCCTAGTCTCGGTAGGCAAGAAATGGTCTATAAAGGCATCCGCAAACTCACTGCATCTCGTTGGGGGGGGGGGGGCCCCC
>AWOL01S0007437.1:0-29037 GCA_000715115.1 Nicotiana otophora | reverse complement strand
GGGGGGGGGGGGGGCTCCCCTCCTCCAGAGAGTCCCTCCATAGCTCAAACCACGAATATGCCACCCCTTTCAGGCGGTAGGCGGCCAAGTCCACTCCCTCCGTCTCAGTAGCGCGCATAACCCGAAGAATCTTATACATCTCATCAATGCAATCCTGTGGGTTCTCCTTGGGATTAGCACCCATGAACACCGGAGGATCCAACTGCAGAAATCTGTTCACCCTAGAACTAGTAAAATACCCTTGCTGAGAAGCCACTATCTGAGTCAGCATCTGAATAGCTCTCCTAAGATCCCTATCAGAAATACCAAAGCCGAAAGCTAGGGCTTGAGATGGAATCGGAATATTAGGTGGAGGAACCATCGCACCCTTAGTAGGTGTAGGAACTGGTGTGGCCTGGCTCGATGTAGTGGAATCAGGTAGTGTAGCAGTCAGGGGATTAACCTCACCCCTCGGGTGTTCACCCACTTCATCAAATAAAGGGTCAACTGCCACTCCTAAGGCAGTGTTGGCTCCTTGGCCAGTCCTTGATCTCTTCTTAGGTGCCATATACTGAAAGTTAAAGGAATGCACGAGTTAGAGGAGGAACAGTTGCACAATTAGTTTCATCGCACGATCAAGAATATCAAAGAAGGGTATTGTTCCTAAATGTCCAAGTAGCCTCCAACTTATAGATGTGGTCGAAAACACACCGATAAGAAGGACTCTACTAGATACAGCTCCGAGACATCCTAGTACACTTTAAAATCTTAGGCTCTAATACCAAGTTTGTCACGCCCCATCCTCGGAAAGCGTGACTGGCGCTCAACCGAGTGAACCCGGCCGAGCAAGCCTGTTAGATACTTTCTATCAAATTAACACATGATCAAGAGAAGACGTGATTTCATTAATTACACAATGGGAGGTCTCATTCATACAATCCTAAATTATTTCATTAGTCATTGCGCTTTTAAGTCCCAAAATACACATTCTTTAAAGTTCAAGTAGAACAAGTGATCAAACACAATATGACTTTTTTAACATTCCCAACACTTATATACAACCCACATAGTGTCTACGGAGCCTCTAAAGATACAAAAGAGAGCAAAGATGGTGCCGGCAATAAGGCCTCGGCTATACCTCAAAGAGTGGCCATAATATAAACAAAAGGTACAATACATGGCCCCGGAATGAAATGGGGCTCACCGAGTCCGCTGAGAAGAGGATGCAGCACTATCTGCGATCCGCAATGTCTGCTATGTAACCACCTGCATCCATTTAAAGATGTAGCGCCCCCGACAAAAGGGACGTTAGTACCATCGAATATCACTAGTATGTATAGCTAAACACCAACTCAATAGAATGAATAATAATACAAGAGGAACAGTCAAGAATTCAATAAGGGCTTCAAATAATAGTAAAACAACAAATTAAGGATCATATACATTTTCAAGACAATTTCCATATTACTAGGTTGGGTGACTTTTAGTACCGATGTTCCACAATTCACAATACCTCCGTATTCTTACACGGAGTCCGATCTCGGCCCGATCGTCTAGGCCGCCTCATCTGAGATGTTGCCACAATTTCATTATAACTTTCTAGTATAGTACCACCATGTGTGCGGCATGGCGTCCGATCATGGCCCGATCGTCTAGGCCATCTCATATGAGACATCAACCCTTTTCACAATTTCATCAACAATACCACCGTGTTCTTACACAGAGTCCGATCTTGGCCCAACTGACTAGGCCATGTCATTTGAGACATTACCTTTTTCAGTCAATCATCTCACATCGTACTTCTTTCATGTACTTTTGATTAATTGACACTAGTGATTACGATTACAAAGACATTCTTGGCACTTGGCCGTATTTCATAGTTCCATACCCCTTTTCCATATTCAATATCATTATTCAAAATCAATAAGGCTCCCCATTCAAGACATTAAATTCACATATGAGCAATTTGGAAAATCTCAGGCACATAGCGGCCTTTCATACGATTTGGCAAAACAACTTTTATTTCAATCTTGACATGAAGTCTTAACATTCCTAACACATATTCCACATTTTGAACATATTCTCAAATGGAAAGATGACATGATGAAGCATTTAGCATAAACATTGAACAAACATCCTTCAACATAATCACATTAGGAAAAGCCAATTCAATATTGATCAAGGACTTACTCCAATTACATGAACACCATGGGATTTGATTCTAAGAAGAAGAGGGTTTAGCCAATATACCTTAATTGAGCTCCTTACAACTCTAAGATGTTCGGAATATTAGCCACTTCAATCTATTTTAGCAATATAACAAAATTGAACCAAAATTAGGAAGATGAACATGGTTTTAACTCATTTGAGCATATTATCCAACACTAGGTGTGCATCAATGTTTTAAGCCCCTCTTTGTGGAATATTCCATCTTTCCCCAATCCATTCTCTATCATTTTTAGCTCACAAACTTCCTACATATCTTAGGAATACATGCATGCAAAGTAAGTACTCTCATCCCTATGAATTACCTCACTAATGGCCCATTCTAGTTACATTTTGAAATTTAGAGTTTGGGTGATAGAATTACCTCTTAGGAAGAAGATCTTGGTGCCTCTCTTGATAATCTTCAAGATTCTAAGTGAGAATTCGAGAGCAATGTGATGAAGGTCACTTCTCCAACTAGGACCCTCTCTCTCACTCTAAACATATCAGAAAATATGATCAAAATGGTCCATGGGGTGTGTTTTAAAGGAATAGGGTCGGGCTTAAAACCCCAAAAAATGAAGCTCCGGAACAAGGTCTGCGATCGCATAATCGATATGCGGACCACATATCGGTTGCATAATTGCTGACCAAAACGACCAAAAATCTGTCTGTGTCTGTGGTCACTATGCGGCCCGCATAACTATTCTGCGGTCGCATTATGTACTGCAGAACAGTTATACGGTCGCGTAATCGACCGCATAATTGCTTCCAGATTGACCCAATTAACTACCTCACTCTGTGGCCATTATACAGTCTGTAGAGCGATTCTGCGGTCGCATAATGGACCGCAGAAACGCATAACACTGCTAAATATTTCCTTTACTTTTCAGTGCATTATTCAACCCAAAATGTCCGAGTCACGGCGAGCAAACTCGCCGCGAATAATTTCTATAATACACAACACGTAAAACCAATTCGGCACCATGAAACATATATTTATTTTTTCTTGTAAACTTTTAGGGGGCCTTACAGCAAACATCGCAAGTATAACATGATATGGGTCCTAAACTACACGGACATAAGAATAATAATAGCTACACACAGACTCTCGTCATCTCGTGCGTTCGTAGCCCCCAAAAATAGTATCACATATTAAATTAACTCAAATATATAATTTATTTCCCATTCCATGCCCAAATCCGTGGTCAAATTCCAAAAATACCAATTTCTAGGTTTTTCTTCAAAATCCCAAATTTCTACTAATTTTCATGTTTAAATCCTTATAAACCATGTACTTAACTTACAATATGTGGGAATCACTTACCTTGACATTGATGACGAAAATCCCCCTTCCAAGAGCTCCACATATCGCCCATCCAAAATACAAATGGAGGAAAATGGCCAAATCTCGTCTTTAAAATGACACTGCCCAGCCCGACTTTCACTTTTGCTGTCCAACAGCCGCTCCTGCAGTTCCACACCTGCAGAAATTCCATAGCAGGTGCGATTCAAGCTCGGCCTAATAGCCTCCGCATCTGCGCCCCCTACGCGCTTTTGCGCCTTCGCTTCTGCGACTCCACATGCGCAGGTGCAGTCCCGCTTCTGCGAAACTAGACCACATCTGTGGTCCCATCCTACCCCAGCCAGAACTGCTTCTGCGACCCCCTCTTGGCCTCTTCTGCAGAACATCATTCCTGGTTGATTTGATAGGTTTCGACACGAGTTTTAGAAGTTGGAAGATTTGAAAGTTTATAAGTTCGATTCTTGTTGTGATTCGTAATTTCAATGTTATTTCATGTGATTTGAGGCCTCAAGTAGGCTCCTGTTGTGTTACAGGACTTGTTGGTATGTTCAGATGATGTCTCGAGTGGCTTGGATGAGTTTCAGATAGGTTTAGGTTGTGTTGCGCTTGGTTTTTATGCTTCAGCGTCGTTGTTTCAAGCATACATGGTACCACATTAAGAAAATGAGCTCCAAATTCAGTTTTTATTAAACCATTAGATCCGTATCATAATTCCAGAGCCATAGTAAAAAGAATCGTAGAATGTGGACATCGTATGAGGGAGTTATGCTCATTTCTGTGTCGGTGAGACTGCTGGTTTCTGGTGTGGTCACAATTGTGAATATTTCTATCGCAATTGCGATGTTCAGTTCGCAATTGTGAACTTTTTGTCGCAAATGCAATCTTATCCAGCCATGTTCTTGTTCATATTTGTGAAGGCTTCTTCACTTTTGAGGGTTCGCAATTGCGAATCCTATATCGCAAATGCGACATATGCAGCTTATTTTCAGCTGTTCTATTCGGGTTTTTGCTTCATTTTGTGATATTTTTGAACCCTAGGTCCGAGAGTGGGCGATTGGGAAAGAGGAATTTCATATACAATCATTGGGTAAGTGCCCTTGATTAATTTCTAAGTATACATCATGATGTTATTTGAGTTTTAACATCAAAATAGTGAGTTTCGAAGTGAAATATTTGGGACAAATTGTAAAAACTTTCAAAATGAAAAATGATGATTTGAGGGACCAAATGGTATCGGAATTTGATAATTTTTGTATGGTTGAGCTCTATCGGAATGGGTGTTCGGGTTTTATGAAATTTGTCGGGTTCCGAGGTGCGGACCGGGGGTCGACTTTTAGGTTGACTTTTAGTTTTTGATAAAGATTGAGACTTTATGATCTGGAATAATTCTTTATGAGTTTTATTTATGCTTTGAAGTTATTTTATCTAGATTTGAGCCGTCTGGAGGTTATTTCACCCGAGAAGTTTATTTTTGAGTATCAGTTTGTCTTCTTTGAACTAAGTATCTTTCCTAACCTTGTGGGGGGGGGGGGCACCCCTTATGATTTGAGTCTTTTATGCTAATTGTATCTTGTGAAGTCCGTGTACACAAGGTGACGAGTACATGCTCGGGCTTATTTATGGAAAGTTGGCCTTTTAGGATTCTTAGGTCCTTGTATTCACTGAGTATGAAGTTATTTTCCATTAATTAAGTTTTCTTAATTACTAGTCTCACCTATACCTGCTTTAATTGGGATTAATTGCTTCATGATCCACTCTTATTAACTATTTGACTCTTAAATAACTTAACTGAAGATTTTTACCTCTTCTATTGCCATGCTATCTTTTCCTAACTGCCTATTTTTACTTGAAATTATTCTTATCTCTTCTGTAATTGTTCATCCTTAATTGAGGTTATGATTATCTTCCCGCTGCCTATCCTTAATTGAATTTGTAGTATTTCATTCGTGATTGCTCAACCTTAAAAGAAGCTTAGGTTTCCTATATCTTAGTTGACTTATCCTTATTGGAATCATTGACTCATGATCTCTCCCTTGTTGTTGAGCTGTACTTTATAGGACACTTGTTACATATTATTTTCTCCCTTGTTGAGTTGTTCTTATTATGACTAGCATTCTCTATTGTGGCTATTCCTTGTGAACTAGTTATTCCATTTCTTTGAGTTCTAGAATTTTTGAGTTGACTTAATTGCCATACTCCTGTATTATTATCATTGTTGTTGTTGTAGTTGTTGTTATGATGCACGTGGTTTCTGCCGTGCGGTTGTTATTGTGATGCACGAGGTTTCCTCTATGCAGTTGTTATTGTGATGCACGAGGTTTCTGCCGTGCGGTGTTATCGGGTTGCACGAGGTTTCTGCTGTGCTATTATTACTATTGATATTTGCAGATGCGGCGTGAAAAGGCGGGATATATATATGTGGGTTGCGCACGTGGCGAGATAAGGTGGGAACATTATTATGCACGTATGACGAGACAAGACGGGCATTTACTTTAGTAATTGCACACGTGGCGAGACAAGGCGGGCTATGTCAGTGATTGATTTGTGGTGACTTGTGATGGCCTGTGGGCATTCTTGTTGTTGATATTTGTGTAGTGGTGCACTTACCTGTGCGATTGTATCTTGTAGACAATCGTGGGAAAACATTTTATGTGCTGTCCATTTTATTTTTACTTACTAGCTGGCATGAACTATGTTAGAACACTTGCACAAGTATACACACAGTTAATCACTCTTATCGGTTAATAGGATGGATCTTGATATTGTTGAGTATTGATACACACCCTCTTCTGGTTCTATTGGCACGTGAGTCATCCGTGCAGTTTTTGTTTGTAGCGAAGGCTTAGGATGCCAAGTGTTTAGGGTTCACAAATTGGAACCCGTGAATTATGCATATTTTTAGGTTCGGTGCCTCGTGGTGATTATTGGATAAAACCCGATATGAAAGCGGTTATTTTCATCTAGTTGATACGTGTCCTTCTTTTAGTTGTGTTCTACAGGTTTAGACTGTGCCCAACTTACCCTACTGTGTTGTTACTTGTTGTGTTCCGCTGCTAATTGTTGTTTCTATTTCTTATTGCAAGTACCATATTATTGTCGTCATTATGCATAGGTTTATAGAGATATCGTATTCCTGTTATTCATACACTTATACTTGTTCAAGTTATTTAGTCAAGTAGGTGTCTTGACTATCCCTCGTGACTACTCCACCGAGGTTAATCTTGATACTTGCTGGGTACCGCTGTGGTGTACTCATACTATACCTCAGCCGCCCACACTCCAGAGCAGCGAGTTCACGTTGGTCAGGTTCCAAGTGTTATGGCGACAAAGCCTATGGTTCCAGTTCAGCCCGTGGTTAGGGTAGGCAGCAGCATCTGAGGAAGAACAACTTAGACTTGAGAGGTGCAAGAAGTACCACCCTCATACCTTCAGTGGATTGGCGACAGATCATGCCCAGGGTTTTCTGGAGGAGTGTCACCGCATTCTTTGTACTATGGTTATCGTGGAGATGAGCGGGGTTACTTTTACACGTTCCAGCTTGGGGGATCAGCTTATTAGTGGTGGAGGGCGTATGAGTTGGGTAGTCCGGCCGAGCCATCTTCACTTACATGGGTTCCATTTTCGAAGATGTTCTTGAGAGAGTTTTTACCTCAGTCCCTTCGGGATGCATGGCGTGCGGAGTATGAGCAGCTACACCAGGGTGCTATGTCAGTTTCAGAGTATGCCATTAGATTCAGTGATTTGGCCAACCATACACCTGCTTTGGTCGCTACAGTTAGAGAACGTGTCTGTAGATTCATTGAGGGGCTCAGGCACGATATTCGGTTCAGCATGGCTCGGGAGTTAGAGTCGGATGTTTCGTTTCAGCAGGTGGTAGGGATCGCTCGCCGATTGGAGGGCATGTGCGACCAGGAGAAAGAGGACAGGAAGGGCCAGGCGAGAGAGGGCAGGAGAGGTCAGTAGAGAGAGAACATGGAGGTTAGGAGGCCTCATAGAGGAGAGATCTACTAGTCCTTATTTGGAGGCAGGGTACGGCGTGGTAGAGGTTTTTTGGGTCAGCCAGTTCAGTTTGCACTTCAGGCTTCGCACGATGTTTCAGGTACTCATGAGTCTCAGAGTACCCGTACCGCACAGTTCCCACAGCCTCATCAATAGAGGGGTTGCTTTAAGTTTGGAGATACCATCCACATGGTAAGAGTTTGTCCCAAACTTCGGACAGATGTGTCACAACGGGGTATTCAGGCGAGTCGAGGGCACCTAAGGGGGAGGCCCGACCCGTTGATGTGTTTCATATAGTAAAACTTAAGGCTGCTGCGCCAGATGATGTCATACATGTATGCTTTTGATTAGTTACAGAGGGGCACCATTTGTATTTTGTTTCGGTTCTGCTTATCGGGGCGAGTTCCCTTATTTGTTGCTTCATTTATGGGTGAGTTTCATGATTAGTACTCTGCTTATGTGTTTTCTCCTGTTGGGAGATTCTATGAGTGGTAGCCCGTATTTTTCGTTTGTTTTTATTCATTATTGAGAGTTACGAGGCTAGAAGTGAATTCCTATTGTCCATTATGGTAGGTTTTGATGTGATTCCTGAGTAATTTTGTTACGATTTGTAATTTGGATGCTCTAATGGGGTGAGAGTTCAGTAAGTATTGTGATTTTATTGGAAGAATTGAGTTAGTGGAAGGTTTCAATTGGTATGATGTGTATTCAACTTGTGATTCAGAGTTGAGGGTGAGACCCTCGCGATTCCATGTGATTTGATATGTTTGAGCTAGGCTGCGTGCCGCGGTGGAAGTTATATCAGGATGAGATCCTTGTGATTTGTTCATATACTTTAATTTTTCCTTTTAAATTGATTTGTAGAATGGTACTGATAGAGACTTGTACATGTCGGGCTTGTTTGATAATTCTCTTATGTGTTTCTCCTTGCATGTTCAGTCATTTTCGTTCTGTGCTTCCTGAGTTTTAGCTTGCGGGGTGTGTGCCCGGAGGAGTTAGTTGTGACTTGTTGATCTGGGCGTATAGTTATGAGGTCTTCATATTTCTTGCATCATTGTCAGCGTTGTGGAAGTTCGAAACCGGGTTCTAACGAATATGAGGCTAATTGCCGGTGCTGGATTTGATTATGGGCAGCTATTGTGATCAGAATTATTATTTTGGGCATATGTGTGATGTGTCATGTTATGTGGTTGTACTCTATAGGTGTAGGCATAAATGGTTGCAGCTAGTTGAGACTGATACCGGGTGTGGATTTAGAATGGGGTCTTTTGAAGAGGAACGGATAGTGGAAATGTTGACTCTAAGGCTTATTGATGTTGGTGGAAGGGATAAATTATAGTTGAGATGGTGTCGTCAGGCTTATGTGGATTGGGGTAACATGGGGTCACCCGCGGGTGTATGTTGGATGTGTGCATTCAGTGATTTGACGGCTTCGAGGCGATTCTTGGCACGTTCGAGGACAAAGGTTTGTTTAAGAGGGGGAGGATGTAATGACCTGGCCGGTCGTTTTGAGAATTTGTGTCCTGTTTGGTAGCATAAGGTCTTGAGTAGCTTCGTATTATGTGTATTGACTTGCGTGCGTGGTCGAGTTCAGTTATCGGATGATTTAGAGTCAAATCGGAAGAAGGATTCTAGTTTTGGAAACTTAAGCGGTAAGAGTTGACTGGAATTTGACTTTTGTGTAAACGGCTTCGGAATAGGTTTTGGATGATTTCAATAGCTTTGTATGGTGATTTTGGACTTAGGCATGCGCCCGGATTTGGATTTGGAGCTCCGTAGGGTGATTTGAAACATTTCGGCGAAAGTTGGAAAGGTTGAAGTATGGAAGGTGGAGAGGTTTGACCAATAGTTGACTTTGGTGATATCGGAGTCAGAATGAGATTCTGAGAGTTGGAACAGCTCCGTTATGTCATTTGGGACTTGCCTGCAAAATTTGACGTCATTCCAGGTTGATTTGATAGGTTTCGGCACGAGTTTTTGAAGTTGGAAGATTTGAACGTGCATAAGATTTGAAAGTATTTGATCTGATTTGAGGCCTTGAGTAGGTTCGTGTTGTGTTACGGGACTTGTTGGTATGTTCGGACGAGGTCTCGAGTGGCTTGGGTGAGTTTCGGATAGGTTTAGGTTGTGTTGCGCTTGTCTTTTATGCTTCGTCATCATTTCTTCAAGCATAAATAGTACCACATTAAGTAAATGAGCTCCAAATTCAGTTTTTATTGAACCTTAGATCCATATCGTAATTACGGATCCATTGTAAAAAGAATCGTCGAATTTGGACATCGTATGAGAGAGTTATGCTCATTTTCGTGTCGGGGAGACTGCTGGTTTCTGGTGTGGTCGCAATTGCGAACATTTCTATCGCAGATGCGATGCCCAGTTCGCAATTGCGAACTTTTTGTCGCAAATGCGACCTTTTCCAGCCATGTTCTTGTTCTCAATTGCGAATGCTTCTTTGCTTTTGCGAGGGTTCGCAGTTGCGAACCATGGATCGCAAATGCGACATCTGCATCTTGTTTTCAGCTGTTTTATTCGGGTTTTTGCTTCATTTTGTGATATTTTTGAACCCTAGGTCCGAGAGTGGGCGATTTTGAGAGAGGAATTTCATCTACAATCATGATTTTATTTGAGTTTTAACATCAAAATGGTGAGAATCAAAGTGAAAAATTTGGGAAATATTGTAAAAACTTTCAAAATGAAAAATAATGATTTGAGGGACCAAATGGTATCGGAATTTAATAATATTTGTGTGGTTGAGCTCGTATCGGAATGTGTGTTCGGGTTTTCTAAAATTTGTCGGGTTTTGAGGTGCGAGCCGGGTATCGACTTTTGGGTTGATTTTTAGTTTTTGATAAAGATTAAGGCTTTATGATACAGAATAGTTTCTTTTGAGTTTTATTTATGCTTTGAAGTTATTTTATCTGGATTTGAGCCGTCTGGAGGTTATTTCACCCGATAAGTTCAATTTTGAGTATCAGTTTGTCTTCTTTGAGGTAAGTATCTTGTCTAACCTTTTGTGTGTGTGTAGGGGAAAGGGGGGGGGGATACCCCTTAGGATTTGAGTCTTCTATGCTAATTGTATCTTGTGAAGTTCGTGTACGCGAGGTGACGAGTACGTGCTCGAGCTTATTTGTGGAAAGTTAGCCTTTTAGGGTTCTTAGATCCTTGTATTCATTGAGTATGAAGTTGTTTTGTATTGATTAACTTTTCTTAATTACTAGTCTCACCTATACCTGCTTAAATTGGAATTAATTGCTTTATGATCCACTCTTATTGCCTATTTGACTCTTATATAACTTAACTGAAGATTTTTACCTCTCCTATTGCCATGTTATATTTTCCTAAATGCTTCTCTTTACTTGAAATTATTATTATCTGTTCTGTAATTGTTCATCCTTAAATTGAGGTTATGATTATCTTCTCGCTGCCTATCCTTAATTGAATTTGTAGTATATTTTTCATGATTGCTCAACCTTAAAAGAAGTTTAGGTATCCTATCTTATTGGAATTATTGACTCGTGATATCTCCCTTGTTGTTGAAATGTACTTTGTGGGGCCCTTGTTACATATTATTTTCTCCCTTTGTTGAGTTGTTCTTATTATGACTAGCATTCTCTATTGTGGCTATTCCTTGTGAACTAGTTCTTCCGTTTCTTTGAGTTCTAGAATTTCTGAGTTGACTTAATTGCCATACTCCTGTATTATTGTCATTTTTGTTGTTGTACTTGTTGTGATACATGAGGTTTCTGCCATGCGGTTGTTTTTGTGATGCACGAGGTTTCTGCTGTGCGATTATTATTGTGATGCACGAGGTTTCGGCCGTGCGGTGTTATCGGGTTGCACGAGGTTTCTGTCATGCTATTGTTACTATTTATATTTGCACATGTGGCATGACAAGTCGGGATATATATATGTGGGTTGCGCATGTGTCGAGACAAGGTGAAAACATTATTATGCACGTGTGACGAGACAAGACGGGCATTTACTTTACTAATTGCACACATGGTAAGACAAGGCGGGCTATATCAGGGATTGATTTGTGGTGACTTGCGATGGCCTGGGGGCATTCTTGTTGTTGATATTTGTGTAGTGGTGTACTTACCTGTGCGATTTTAACTTGTGGAAAATAGTGAGAAAATATTTTACATGCTGTCCATTTTCTCTATACTTACTAGCTGGCACGAACTATATTAGAACACTTGCACAAGCATACACGCGGTTAATTACTCTTATCGGTTAATAAGTTGGATCTTGATATTGTTGAGTATTGATAGACACCCTCGTCTGGTTTTATTGGCACACGAGTCGTTCGTGCAGTTATTGTTTGTAGCGAAGGCACATGATGCCAAGTGTTTAGGGTTCACAAATTCGAACCCGTGAATTATGAATATTTTGAGGTTCGGTGCCTCGTGGTGATTATTGGATAAAACCTGATGTGAAAGCGGTTATTTTCATCTAGTTGATACCTGTCCTTCTTTTAGTTGTGTTCTCCGGGTTTAGACTGTGCCCAGCTTACCCTACTGTGTTGTTACTTGTTGTGTTCTGCTGCTAATTGTTGTTTCTATTTCTTATTGCAAGTATCATATTATCGTTGTCATTATGCATAGCTTTATAAAGATATCGTATTTCTGTTAGTCATACACTTATACTTGTTCAGGTTATTTAGTCCAGTAGGTGTCTTGACTATCCCTCGTCACTACTCCTCCGAGGTTAGTCTCGATACTTGCTGGGTACCGCTGTGGTGTACTCATACTAGACTTCTGAATATTTTTGTGCAGATTCAGGTATTGCGGAGTCAGTCCATCGTTAGCTAGCTGTTCAGATCTTGCAGTTGAAACTCAAGGTAAACCTGCTGCTGCGTTCGCAGGCTTCAGAGTCACCTTCTAGTTTTTTTGTATTTACACTGTTTACTCCTATTTCAGAACAAATGTATTTAGAGGTTTTCTAGCAAACTTTGTAGAGCTTATGACTTGTACTACCGGTTTTGGGATTGTAATACTTGTATAGAGAATTCTAGTTTTGGAATTGCTAATCTTTATTTATTTTGTTATTATTTTCAGAAGTTGTTAGGCTTACCTAGTCCCTAATACTAGGTGCCATCACGACACCCAACGGAGGAATATTTAGGGCGTGACAACTACTATTACATAATATACATACATAAAGAGAAAAATCAAAAAACAATGTACCCATATTAATATAATAATGTATTTCAAGATATTGTACTATAATATTATTATATAAAATAAACGCATAAAAAAAAATCAAAATGATTACATAATACACATGCATAAAGGAAAAAAGAAAATAAGATATTGTACTATTCTACTATTACTAAAGAAAAATCAAATAGTGTACCAATTAAATGTAGCTAATACAACCAAACAATATTCCAACTAACATATGATACGAGTATAGTATATAGCTATACCAACATGGTATAAAATTATACGCAAAGAGTTTAAAAAAGATTTTTTTAATTCAATTATTAAACTGAAATAATATCAGTTGTCAATAAAAATTTCAAAAATTTCTAAAAGGACCTAATTGTAAGAATACACTGTTACATTATATAGTATACTATAATAGTATATCATTGGAATGAACTATATACCAAAATGGTATATAGTATATCATTTTAGTATACAGTACAAATTCTTCTTCGCTATTTCAACGCAATAAACTATACACTATTGAATTAACCAAAATGGTATACAATATGTTATTTTGGTATATAGAGGATTGGTTTATTACTTCAAAAATAATTAGTAGTATATTATTGTAGTTAATTATATACTCTTGAATTAATTATTGTATACCAATACAGTATATAATATACTATTTTAGTATACAGTATAAATCTTTCTTCAACCCAAAATTTAAAAATCTATTCTAAAATCTCCATCAAATTGACTCAGAATATAGTCACATCCTCCAATTAACATTTCGAACATACCCGGTCAAAATCAGATCAAAATAACCACAAACTCAAAAAACCCAATTTGTGAGTTTCAAGCTTCAAGGTCCTCCAATGGTAGATTAATGTTTTTCACAATTAAATCTTCAAAAATCATCATTAACACCAAAATCTACATATCATAAAATAATACCCACTAAATTCCAACAATAAACACTTCAAAACCCACATGAAAATTCATTTTTGAAATTTTAAACTTATGCACATGGAGTTTACATTCTTTTTTTTTAAGTTTGAAATTCTGCCATAATTGAATTATGTGCTCAGCTAATCCAAATACTAAATAAATTAGTTGCTAATTCTATACTTAATTTAAAATTGAAACCGAAAGAAAGAGGAAGAGAAATAAAAAAAAAGTTTAGCTATTTTCAGAATCAACAATCTTGCAAAAAAATTAGAATTTAAAGAAAGTTACTTTGTTTTTGGTTGATTAACCAAAGAATAACTAGAAAAATTTGTCGGTTTGGCTTTAGGAGTCTCTTGTGACTGAAGGACTAAAGTTATGGTGGACGACCGGGTAATAAATTTTAGTGGGGTGGGTATGTTTTCTAATTATTTTAAAAATAGATAAAAATTGGTAATAAATATATTTCATGGGCATTTAGCGTAGATTGCTCTCTTAAATAGTACAATGATAAATTTGAGAGTTTTGGCCTAGAAAAACAATTTGAAATGCTTGATTAAGGGTTTTTGGACTTTTGCTTTCAGAACTTTAGTAGTTTATGACTTTTAGGTATCTTTTCAAGTTTGAAACTTCCCTTTGTATCTTTTTGTTTCTATAAATAGGGGCGGATTTAGTTCAATATCTACGCATGCACGTGAACTTAATAACTTTTGCTTAAAAGCTATATGTGTATTAGTATTAGTAGCGGACCCAGAATTTTACGCAAGCAGGTTCAATTAAAACGACGTTAACCAACGATAGTGTTGTACTGATAAGCGGGATTTGTCCAGTGCTTTTTAAGGAGTTCATAAGGGTATCTTAAAATAAATAATTAAATAAAAAAAAGAGGTACGAATTCTGCTCTTCTTTCAAACAAATAGGGTACGAAAATTAAAACATTTAACAAAGTTGAAAAAACATTCTATTTACTCAATTTAGATTTTAGAGTTTTATTAAACTCTAATAAATTAGAAAATAACAAAGTTATTAATTTACAAAAATAATAGGACAAAAAAAAATAAAGAGTTATAACTTAAAATAAACTAGTACAAACTATAAGAAAAGATAGCTTATAAAGTGAACTAACAATTTAATTGTAACAAAAATAAATAATTTAGGATAACCTAGTGTAGTATGAACTAAACACATTATAAATAATATCAAGATATGCACTTGCATATTTTAGCAAAAGATACCGTAAGATTTCATCTACGGAAGGTAAATAGACTGTAGATTAATTCTTATTGGATTTCATTAGGAGATCAAATATCTATCTATCTATATTATTATAAAAGCACGAATGATCGACGCTAAATGTTGAACGACAAAAATATCCCGAAAATATTGGTTGACTTTGATGTCCTTAAAAGTTAAAATATGTGTTCAAAAAGATAATTTCATATAGGATAAAATTGTAAAACTAGACCATATACGAATTTGCATAGACTCCTAATTGCTAGGCCTAAAGTGAATTGCATAAACTTCTAACTCCATTGGAGTATACTTTTTCGGTTATGCCCAACTGTTTTGGAGTGCCATTTTGCCATGATCTCATTTTCTCCTCCGTAGGATGTCGTGACGGCACCTAGTCTTTAAGACTAGGTAAGCCTAATAATTTGCGGAATAACAGAATAATAAAACTGAATCTCAAATCTAAACATGTAATATAATTCAAACTGCGATTAAAAATCAATACATCTCCCAAAACCCGGTAGAAATAAGTCACAAGCTTCTAAGAGCAATTACTAAGTGTCTCTATACATCAGAGTCTAAAGAAAAATAAGGAAAACAATATAATAAGGAGAGAGGGGGAATTCCGAGGTCTCCGAGTGCTGACAGATACACCTTGAAGTCTCCACGAGCGGTCCAACTCACTGGTATCTGGGTTGGTGGGAAGAACATGGATCTGCACAAAGAGATGTACAGAGTGTAGTATGAGTACGCCATAACGGTACCCGATAAGTTCCAAGTCTAACCTCGGTAGAGTAGTGACGAGGTCAGGTCAGGGCCGTACTGGTTTAAAAGGAAAGTAAGGCAGAGGATATAATAATATTTTGAAATGATTGAGAATTTAAACAATAAGAAGTTTCAGAAAATATCAGCACAATAAATAGAGGTACACAGTGGGGGCACTCCCGAGGTACCGCCTCGTAGTCTCAAATGTAAATATGCAGCAGGGGGATCTCCCGAGTAAATGCCTCGTAGTCCCAAAGTAAATATGCAGTACAGGGGGATCTCCCGAGTAAACGCCTCGTAGTCCCAAAGTAAATATGCAGTAAATGGGGATCTTCTCAGTAAACACCTCGTAGTACCAAAGTAAATATGCAATACAGGAGGGATCTCCCGAGTAAACGCCTCATAGTCCCAAAGTAAATATGCAGTACAGGGGGATCTCCCGAATAAACACCTTGTAGTCCCAAAGTAAATATGCAGCATGTAATCGAAGGAAAACACGAATTTTCAGCAAAAATATTACAGTTAAAGATTTAATTCAAATCAAGTAAAGCAGGTAATTCAGCTAAGCATGTTGCACATATTGCAAGTAAGAGTTAAGACACGTAGACATGCGATACTAGGCTAAACATGATCACTATATATGCTAAGGCAACTCAGTTAGTGTATTTTAAAAGAAGACAACTAAGTTAAGGAAATTCAAAAGATGACAAATCAGCAAGAACCGAATTCTCCATATTCAGCCCGTGTATGTACTCGTCACCTCGCGTACATGGCGCTCACATATCATAACTGATTATAACAGTTCCAAAACCTAAGGGGATTTTCCCCACACAAGGTAGACAAGTTACTTACCTCAAATGTCGCTCAATCAATCGGTAAGAATGCCTTTCCCTCGGCTTTCCGACTCCGAACGGTCCAAATCTAGCCAAAACTAATTACATAACATGAATACAACTACAAGAAACTAATTTAAATAATAAAACTACTACTTTAGCAAAGAATCAAAAATTCAGCCCAAAAGGTCGACCCGGGCCTACGTCTCGGAATCCGATAAAAGTGATAAAATACGAACACCCACTCGACCACGAGTTGCCCTATACCAAAATTACCAAAATCCGACACCAAATCGCCACTAAATTCCTCACATCAAATCTCCAAATTCCTAACCTCAAACTCCAAATTTCCACCTTAAATACACACTAACTAGGTGGGAAATCAACGGGGAAACAAGATTATTGATAAAAAATAAATACAAGGGACTTACCTCAAGAAATCCCTCGAAAATGCTCTCAAAATTCTCCAAACCCGAGTTTAAATTTCCATCAAATGATAAAAATCCCGAGCCTTTCAATTAATAGAATCTGCCTAGGCTTTCCACTTTTGCGGACCAAATTCCGCTTCTGCGGTACCGCTTCTGCGGTGAAGTCTCCGCATCTGTGGAGTTCACTTAAATCCCCAGGTTCTGCACCTGCATGCAAATCTCCATATTTGCGGATACGCTTCTGCGGTCTCTCGTCCGTTTCTGTGGAAGCCTCCCCAAGCACTTGCCCGCTTCTGCGATCGATCCCCCGCAGAAGCGACTCTGCTTTTACGGCCCTCACACCACACCTTCGACCACTGGCCAATTCCCTTAGCTCTGCACCTGCAAATTTGTACATAAGTCATAATTGATATTACGGACCCATTCCAATTTCCGGAATTGAAATCCAACTCCGATATCAAAATATCCACTCCCGGTCAAACTTCTCAAAAATTATCTTTTTTCCAACTTTCGCCAATTAGCACTAAAATGACCTACGGACCTCCCATTTAACTTCCGAACACGCTCCTAAGACCAAAATGAACCTACGGAGCTATAGGAACCGTCAAAACTCCATTCCGTAGTCGTCTTCACACAGTTCAAACTACGGTCAATTCCTACGACTTAAACCTCAATTTTAGGGACTATGTGTCCCATTTCACTCCGAAACCAAAAACAAATCTTCCTGGCAAGTTACATAACCACTAACTAAAGTAGAGGAAGCAATAAATAAGGGTTCAAGGCTAATTCTCTCAAAACGACTAGTTGAGTCGTTACATCCTCCCCCTCTTAAAATATACGTTTGTCCTCGAACGAGTATAGAGACATACCTGAAGTGGTGAAAAGATGAGGATAACTGTTGCGCATCTCGTGCTCGGTTTCCCAAGTTGCCTTCTTGACCAGATGACCCCTCTACTAAATTTTCACTGAAGCGATGTTCTTTGACCTCAACTTCCGAACCGTCCTGTCCAAAATGGCCACTGGCTCCTCAACATGAGATAGATCCTTGTCCAACTGGACTAAGCTGAAGTCTAACACATGAGACGGATCACCGTGATACTTCCGGAGCATGGAAACATGGAACACTGGATGAATTGCAGAGAGACTAGGTGGCAGTGCAAGTCTATAAGCCACCTCTCCAACCCTTTCAAGAATCTCAAAAGGTCCGATATATCTAGGGCTCAACTTGCCTTATTTTCGAAGCAAAACCCGCTCCCCAATCATGAATGTAACGTCGCAAACCTTCCGATCTGCAAAACTTTTCTGCCTGGACTGGGCTGTACGAAGTCGATCCTGAATCAATTTAACTTTCTCCAAGGCATCCTGAACCAAGTTTGTAACCAATAGCCTAGCCTCGCTCGGCTCAAACCAACCCACAGGAGACCGGCACCGTCTACCATACAAAGCCTCATACGGTACTAGGGGTGGCAAAATGGTTAAAAGAACACAGTTAACCACCCATGTTATCCACTAAAGAATGGGTTGGATAATGAACCTTTTAAAATGGGTCAAATATGGATAAGAACCATATTATCCATTTAGAAAATGGATAACCAATGGGTAACCAATGGATAACTAATGGGTTTAACTTTTACATTTGTAAAGCCTTGAATTGGGGGTTCCTAAAGTTTGGGAGACTAGAAATTCTCCCAAAAGTGTTCATATTCAAGAAGTCATGGATAATATGGTTACCCATATTATCCGTCAGTTAACCTATTTTTTATCAGTATTAAATATGGGTCGGGTCGGATAATTTATCCGTTTTTGCATTACCCGTTTTCGACCCGAACCATATCCAACCCGACCCGCCTGTTTGCCACTCCTATGCGGCACCATCTGAATACTCGATTGATAACTGTTTTTAGGTAAACTTCGCAAGCGGCAAGAACGGATCCCAAGCACTCCCAAAATCAATCACACACGCACGAAGCATATCCTCCAATATCTAAATAGTGCGCTCGGATTGTCCATCCGTCTGAGGGTGAAATGTTGTGCTCAACTCCACACGAGTACCCAACTCACATTGTACGGATCTCCATAATCGTGATGTAAACTGTGTACCCCGGTCAGCGATGATAGATACCGATATGCCATGAAGCCTGACAATCTCGCGGATATAAACCTGAGCCAGTTGTTCCGAAGAGTAAGTATTAACCACAGGAATGAAATGAGCTGACTTGGTAAATATATCCATAATTACCCAAAGCTCATCGAACTTCCTCTCCCAACGACAAAATCCATAGTGATCCGCTCCCATTTCCACTCTGGAATCTTCATATTCTGAAGCAATCCACCTGGTCGTTGATGCTCGTACTTCACCTGTTGACAATTTAGGCAACGAGCTACATATTCCACTATGTTGTTTTTCATCCGCCTCCACCAATAGTGCTACCTCAAATTATGATACATCTTCGTGGCACCTAGATGAATGAAATACCGCGAACTGTGAGACTCCTGGAGAATCAACTCGCGCAAACCATCTACATTAGGCACACATAGCCTACCCTGCATCCGCAATACACCATCGTCTGTAATAGTGACTTCCTTGGCGTCACCGTGTTGAACCGTGTCCTTAAGGACAAGCAGATGAGGGTCATCATACTGACGCTCCCTGATACGATCATACAGAGAAGACCAAGAAACCACACAAGCCAACACTCGGCTTGGCTCGAAAATATCCAATCTAACAAACTGGTTAGCCAAGGTCTAAACATCCAAGGCTAAAGGCCTCTCTGCTACTGGTAGATATGCTAAACTACCCAAACTCTCTGCCTTGCGACTCAGGGCATCAACCATCACATTGGCCTTCCCGAGATGATAGAGAATGGTGATGTCATAATCCTTAAGCAACTCCAACCATCTCCGCTACCTCAAGTTAAGATCATTTTGTTTAAACAAATGTTGTAGACTCTGGTGATCGGTGAAAACCTCACAAGGAACACCATACAAATAGTGCCGCCAGATCTTCAAGGAATGAACAATAGCTGCTAACTCGAGGTCGTGGACATGATAATTCTTCTCGTGCACCTTCAACTGTCTAGACGCATAGGCAATCACCCTACCGTCCTACATCAACACCGCGCCGAGGCCAATGCGCGATGCATCACAGTACACCATATAGGACCCCGATCCAATAGGCAACACTAACACTAGGCTGTAGTCAAAGCAGGCTTGGGCTTTTTAAAGCTCTCCTCACACTCCTCGGTCTATCTGAACGGAGCACCCTTATGGGTCAATCTGGTCATAGGTGATGCAATAGACAAGAAACCCTCCACAAATCGACGGTAATACCCCGCCAAGCCAAGAAAAGCTTTGGATCTCTGTAGCTAAGAATGGTCTGGGCTAACTCTGCACTGCTTCAATCTTCTTCGGGTCTACCTTGATCCCCTCACTCGATACTACATGACCCAAAAATACCACTGAATCTAACCAAAATTCACACTTCAAAATTTTTTCATATAACTTCTTCTCCTTCAAGGTCTAAAGCACAGTCCTCAAGTGCTGCTCATGATCCTACCGACTCCGGGAGTACACTAGAATGTCATCAATAAACATAATGACGAATGAGTCAAGATAGGGCTGAAATACACTGTTCATCAAGTGCATGAATGTTGTTGGGGCGTTGGTTAGCCCAAATGACATCACAAGGAACTCGTAGTGACCATACCGAGTCCTGAAAGCAGTCTTCAGGATATCTGGCTACGGAATCTTCAACTGATGATAGCCTGAAAGCAAGTCGATCTTAGAGGACACTCTGGCACCCTGAAGATGATCAAATAGGTCATCAATACGTGGCAATTGATACTTGTTCTTCATTGTAAACTTTTTGAACTGGCGATAATCAATACATATTCACATAGAACCATCTTTCTTCTTCACAAATAAGACAGGATCACCCCATGGAGACACACTAGGCCAAATGAAGCCCTTATCGAGCAACTCTTGCAATTGTTCCTTCAACTCTGCTGGGGCCATACAATAAGGTGGAATAGAAATGGGTTGAGTGCCTGGTAAGAAATTAATGCCGAAGACAATATCCCTGTCGGGCAGCACACTCGGAAGATCCACCGAAAATATATCTGAATAGTCCCTCACTACCAGAACAGACTCGATGGTAGGAGTATGAACAATAACATCTCTCACATAGGCCAGATACGCATCACACCCCTTCTCAACCATTTGCTAAGCTTTAAGAAATAAAACGACCCTGCTAGGAACATGATCCAAGGTACCTCTCTACTCTAGCCGCGGTAGACCTGGCATAGCCAACGTCACCGTCTTGGAATTACAATCAAGGATAGCTTGATAGGGCTACAACCAGTCCATGCCCAAAATAACATCAAAATCCACCATACTAAGCAATAATAAATCGGCTCTGGTCTCAAAATCACTAAGAACAATCAAACACGACCGATACACATGGTCAACAACAGTGGAATCACCAACGTGTGTAGATACATAAACATGTGAACTTAGAGAATCACGGGATACACCCAAACATGAAGCAAAATAAAATGACACATAGGAATAAGTGGAGTTTGGATCAAATAAGACTGATGCATATCCATGACAGACCAGAACAATACCTGTGATAATAGAATCTGATGCAACTGCCTCTGTCCTAGCAGGAAGGGCATAATATCTAGCATGGCCTCCCCCTCTAGGGCGACCTTATCTGTCCGAGCTCCACCTCTAGCTGGCTATGCAGGTGGGGTGGTAGCTAGTGCTACAATCATAGCTCGAGGACCCGGTGGAGCACACGGTGCCTGAGAAATCTGTGGAGGTGCACCCTTCCTGAACCTGGGGAAATCCCTCACCAAATGATGAGTGTCGCCACACTCAAAAACAGCTCTCGGAGGACGTGGCTTATGTGACTGGCTCAGGCCTCATTGACTGGACTGACCATTGGAAGCACCCTGTATAGAAGGCACACTAGACACTGGCGGTGCATAATAAGGATCCTGGAGCCTAGTAGTGGTCGGAGCACTGCTAGCAGCTGGACGTGCTGCATGATCAGGGCGACCCATATAACCTCTGCCCTAACGAGCTGTAGCTGGGGCATGAGTACCACTGTAAGTGCCAGACTCTCGAGACCTCTTGGCCTCTCTCTCCTCTCTATCCCGAGTCAGCATACCCTTCAACCTCCTAGTAATCCCTACTACCTGCTGGTACGTAATATCCATCTCCAACTCTTGGGCCATACTCAATCTGATGTTGCGGTTGTGCCCCTCAATAAACCTACGAACCCGCTCTCGAATAGTAGCGACCAGAGCTGGTGCATGCCTGGCCAAATCACTGAATCAGACCACATACTCTGACACGGTCATTGCACCCTGGCGCAAAAGCTTAAATTTCGCGTGCTAAGAATCTCTGAGACTCTGAGGAACATACTCCCTTAAGAACATATCTGAAAACTGAGTTCAAGTGAGTGAAGCTTCCTTACCCGGAATATCCAACTCGCATGCGCGCCACCACTAATAGGCCGCTCCTCTAAACTGGAATGTAGTGAAAGAAACCCCACTAGTCTCCGCAACACCCATAGTACAGAGAATACGGTGGCACTCCTCAAGAAAACCTTGG
Source organism: Nicotiana otophora (assembly GCA_000715115.1). Taxonomy (NCBI): domain Eukaryota; kingdom Viridiplantae; phylum Streptophyta; class Magnoliopsida; order Solanales; family Solanaceae; genus Nicotiana; species Nicotiana otophora. The sequence continues at coordinate 6,575 of AWOL01S0007437.1, read as the reverse complement.
GCATCCTCTGACTCCAAACCACTAAAAGTAGGTGGGTGGTACTTCTTGTACCTCTCGAACCTGAGCTGCTCTACCTCAGAAGCTGCTACCCTAACCTCTGGCTGAACTGGAGCTACCTGAACCCGCTGCTCTGGGGTACCGGTGACGGGAGTATGTGATCCTCCCCCAGCCTGAGATGTGGCAGGAGTAAGCGGTATTAATTCTTCCTGAGCTAAGGTGCTGAACATGCTCAGAAACTGGGCTAGAGTCTCATAAAAAGCTGGTGCAGTAATAGGCGTCTCAGGTGCCTGCCCTCCAGCTAGAGCTACTGGTGGCTCCTCTATAGCAGCTTGTGCCGGTGCTCTCTCTGCACCATGTGGATGTCCTCGGCCTCTACCCCGGCCCCGACCTCTCGCATCTCTAGAAGGGGGCGCGGGTGTCTGATTATACGATCTAGTTGTACGTGTCCTCACCATATATGAGAGAGTAAAAAGACAGAAGTTTAGAGTCCGAAGTCAAAATCTTGCATGATAAGGAATCAAAGAAAGTAAAACTTTTCCTAACAGTTCCATAGCCTCCCGAAGATAAGTACATACGTCTCTGCACCGATCCGTAAGATTCTACTAAACCTGCTTTTGAACCATAAAACCTACGAACCTAGGGCTCTGATGCCAACTTGTAACGACCCCATTTTCCCCTCCGTAGGATGTCGTGATGGCACTTAGTCTCTAAGACTAGGTAAGACTAAAAATTTGCGGAATAACTGAATAATAAAACTGAAGCTCAAATCTAAACATGTAATATAATTCAAACTGCGATTAAAAATCGATACATCTCCCAAAACCCGGTAGAAATAAGTCACAAGCGTCTAAGAGCAATTACTAAGTTGCGTATTCGATTGGGCTATTGTCGTCGCCTTGCGGAAGGATGTTCTATCATTTCAGCTCAATATCAGTATTGCCTATGGTTTTGAAGTTGGGCACTGATTGTTATGATGATTCGTGTGTTGCTATCGTACAGTGTTGGTGTAATGGTAGGGTGCTTATTTATGGATCGCGACAGTGAATGACTTGAAAGGAGGATTTCTCAGCACATGATTTAGAGGTTCAACATTTATTTCCAGCAAAGGAAAGGCAATCGGACTATGAATGTTCAAGTTTGGGTTGATGGAGTAATGAGATTTGATATTTTCGAACGTGGTGGAATTTTCATCTATGACGTAGTGTCGTTTTCCTTATTTGAAGTATTACGGTTCGCTGGTGTTATGGACTCCTTGATACGCCTACGGGGTAGGGTGCTGTGAAATGGTGCCTGAGAATTGGTTGTCGGAGATAACAGAGTATAGCGATTTTGGAATCGAATTGGTACTTCTAGTATTTATGGCTCGATAAAGATAATCGTCTAAGAGGTTGAGAGTTAGTGGCGACTCATGTGATTGGATATTACAGAAATGGATTCGGGTTTGGAGCAAACATTAGGCAGCGAATGAAGAGGAAGGACATGTGGGAGGTGTTTTGCGGCGGTTGAATTGGTAGGAGGTCAAGTGTGAAAAGTAGAAGTCGAGAAGTTGCTTAAAGGAGAGGGTTTGACCAAAGTGGGAGAGTGGAAGAGTAGCATATGGGTTCTGTGGTAGGATAGCCACACGCCTTGAGGGAAGCTCAAAGCAACTTAGGAATCATGATGGGCAGTGATTAGGACCATGGAATTTATTTGGATGCAACATGACTTCGAGTTTGGAATGCGTTGTTGGACTTTTAGCTGATGTCGATGGGGAATAAAGAACCTTGGTAGGTCCAAGGATTATGTAATTGTAGCTTCAAGCTAAGTGGGAGAGCCCCACCTTCTATGATTGGATTGCGTAGTTGTCAACTTGTGTAGTTTCTGGTTATCGGTGTATTGATGGGTTATTACGACTAAGGAAAGAAAACATCAGTGGTAACTTGAGCAAAGAATTTGAGGAATATGTGATATCTTTGGCCTTATCAGTTCATGTTCAAGTCTTGGATAAATTCAGAGTCTATGCTTCGTGTGGATGTGATGTATAAGGAAAGCAATTCAACCGGTTGCTTCTTCGAGGGGGTGTTCATGTGCTAGTAGGGCCTTGGAGTTTGATTATATTCAGGGATAAGTCAGAGTGGGTGACTCTCAACAATGGTCCTAGTATATTCAAAATTTAGGTGCGGTGCCTAAGGATTTCAAGTCTGTGGTATGGTTAAGTATCGAGCTTTTGCAGTAGATTATGAAAGGGGCTTTGAGTGTTCTATGTTATCATCGGTTTGTATAGAATTGGAGGAATGGGATAAAATAACTTTAGATCCGTAAAGGAATTATCAGAATGGGTGTACCAGTTGAAGATGTGAATGCGTGCACAAGGAGGTTATGAGATGGTTCGTGGATTTTGAGACAACGTGGTCTCGTGAATTGGGTTGCTCAGGATGAGGGCAGATTGAGTTCGTTATATTTTGAATGGAGCTATTATTATTATTTCTGAGGCAAGTCCAGAGTAAATTAGAAGAAATTGGTTCGGGTAGCAGTGATTGAATTGGCATGATGGTGGCAATGATCAGTTCGTTCAGCGTGTTAAATTATACATGTAATTTGTGGCAGTAAGTGCGAGACTTGACGGCCACCGTAATTTGATTTATTTGGAGGCATTTGATTATTATGGCCTGTTATGGGTAGATGGATCCCGAAAAAGCTATGGTGGTTTAGACCACAACTTGAGGTTTGTATTTTCTGCGGTTATGGGAATCCAGTCGCGTGTTGCAATGGTTCTCCTGAAATGAGTTAAGTGAAAGGTTTCTATATGACAAAGTGTTTATTCTATTAGTGGTTCCGGAGTTATGATAAAATTTTTATACTCTCGCGTAGTGACGTGTTAGGTGCAGTGAGCCGCATGGGAATTGGAAGTTGAGGATCAAAGTTGTGGTTCGGTGTTAGCAAGAATGTTACGAGCTCGAATGAGCAGGAAAGAATTTAGATGTTTAGAGTAAGCTGGTATTTTCTTTAGCGTCGCCTGAGAACAGTGTCCTGAGTAAGAGGCTTTGTGTACTTATTTGTAGATTCTTGATTTGCTTTACAACATTAGTATGGCCGGTGGTATGGATGTGCAGACTTTGCTACCTGGTGCGGAGGGTCGTGGGATCCTATCCCACGGGAAGATTGTATAAGTGTGACATGTAGTCACTTGATTGATTAAAGATTGAAGCCAAGTATGGAGATTGTGGTATTGTTGCTAATGTGAGAATTTATGCCTGAAGGGCGCTTTATTCATTTGGCTGCGAACTATGGATGTTTGTTCCGGATTGGACGGTTGTTCTTGTGTGTCATGGGAAAATGGGTTAGTGTGGATCCTTGAAAGGTTATTAGCCTAGTGCGGTACGGTCAGAATCGGCTTGAAGTCCGTGGGTGGATCTAAATGTGAATGTGGGCTCTATATCAGGCCGGATGTGTTCATTTCAGCTTAGCATTGTTTACGGAGGAATCTTCGAGCCTTGGATGTTATTTCTGTTGTCGGCCTTTCCGTGTGGTCTATATTGTGCTGTGTGAGTTGTGAAACAGCTTGATAAATTTCACATGTGTTGAGGTTCCGCGTAGGGATGATGTTATGTGAGCAGGATGGCTCGCAGGATTCAGATCATATATCGCACCTTAGTTGTGCCTGACTTTTGTAGCGTATGGCGCTATCTGTCTCACGAGGGATGGTACTATGCACTTAGCATGCTTGTGACTGATATTCGGGTATTTTTTAATAATGAGCATTCTAGCTCGGTAAGTATCTCCTTATTCAGATTTTATGTATGGATCGGGTGGCACGCCACCATGGGTATATTATTTGGATCGGATTTTACGCTGCAACAGTGTGGTATTGAGTACAGTTTTCCCTATCTATTATTGTTTGTTTTGCTTCTCATTTTCTGAGGAAGATTCATAGCATCCTTACGGTTATTTAAATTAGTTACGTGGGTTGAGTGGTTCCTTCCAGAGTTCGATTCCTTATGTATCACATTCGAGTTTGTAGCTTGTTGGCACATTGTGGCATCACATGAGACTTTTGGCAGTGTTTGAGGTGGCTTATTGCCTGAGCAACTTGTACTGGGTGAGACTAGATTATTGGACCTGAGATCAGTGCGATCAGATTTATATGAAGCATATTAAAGAGTAACTATTCAGTCCATAGTGAGGTAATGGTTCTTGTCGGGAGGAGAGACTCCATAAATTGTAATTCGGTAGGTGGCTATGAATTCTACACATCTCCTCTGTCGTGGCATTTCAAGAGTTGGAACAAGACTTATATATGCCATGAGGTGCATTGTGAGCATCGAATTCGTAAAATTTCGGCTATTGTTGTCAGGGGATGTCATTATGGGCATGTGAATAATGCGGTGCATGGTGTGAATTTAGTGAGAGTATGCAATCATGTATTGGTACATCATGTAATTAGTAATTAGTTTTGGAATCCGACCTCGAATTGAGGTCTAAATCCCCAAATTCCTGAAATCCCTAATTTGTACCCTAACCCCTAATTCTACCATGAAAACTCTAGATTTTAGGTTGCAAATTCAAGAAATGTAATGGGTAATTGAAAGCAAATAGTTTAGAATCACTTACCAACAATTTGGGGAAGAAATGACTCTTGAAAAATTGCCTCTCGCCGTTTGGTTTTTGAGAAAAATGAGTTTTTGGCTAAAATCCCGTTTTTGGATTCTGTTAAGTGTTGGGCGATAGTGTTCATCGCATTCGCGAGAGCATTGTCGCGTTCGCAAAGAGTGTAGGCTGCCAAGCATTCGCATTCGCGAGGCAGTGCTCGCATTCGCGTAGGCTACCCTTCCCTGGTCTTCGCATTCGCGGGACATTGCTCGCGTTCGTGATGAAGAAAAGGCTGACTTCCCCTCCCCAGTGCCTAACACTACGCGTTCGCGATAGGCTTGTCGCGTTTGCGAAGGGTAACACCCCCATCGCTTCGCGTTCACGACCAAGACTTCGCGTTCGCGAAGAAGAAATATTTCGTTGCCCAGTTTACTCTTCGCGTTCGTGAGAGTACCTTCGCGAACGTGAAGAAGGACATGCCAGAACACCTGCTGCAGCAAAATACATGATTTCCAATGTCCAAAACATCTCGTGGTCTATCCGAAACTCACCCGAGCCCTCGGGGCTCCAAACCAAACATGCACACAAGTCTAAAAACATCATACGAACTTGCTCGCACGATCAAATAGCCAAAATAATACCTAGAACTACAAATTTAGCACCAAATCAAATGAAATACTCAAGAACACTTTAAAACTCATATCTTCTCAACTGGACGTCTGGATCACGTCAAATCAACTCCGTTTCTCACCAAATTTCTCAGACAAGTCTTAAATATCCTAATGAACCTGTACCGGTCTCCGGAACCAGAATACAGACCTGGCACTAACAATGCCAAGCATCAATCAATTCTTAAAAACAATTAATTTTCAAACTTTTAATTTTCATCAAAACTTAATAAATTGAGCTAGGCACATCCGAATTCGATTCTGAGCATACGCCCAGGTCCCATAATTCGACACGGATCCGGGCCCGTTTACCAAAAATATTGACCGAAGTCAACTAAAATCAACTTTTATGGCATAAATTCTTATTTTCATCAATTTTCAACATAAAGGCTTTCGGAAACCTGCCCGGACTGCGCAAGCAAATCGAGGAGGGCAAAAATGAGATTTTTAAGGCTTAAGAGTGCATATGCGAGCTCTAAAACATAAGTTGACCTTTTGGGTCATCACATTCTCCACCTCTAAAACAACCGTTCATCCTCGAACGGACATAGAAAAGGACCTGGGCTGGTGAACAAGTGGGGATATCTACTCCGCATATCGGACTCAGACTCCCAAGTAGCTGCCTCTATAGGCTGACATCTCCACAGCACTGGAACTGAAAGATAACTCTTTGATCTCACATGGTGAACTTGCCGGGCTAAAATTGCCACCGGCTCCTCCTCGTAAGTCAAATCCTTGTCCAACTGGACAGAGCTTAAATCTAATATGTGGGACGGGTCACCATGATATTTCTGGAGCATAGACACATGGAATACCAGATGAACTGAGGATAACCCTAGAGGCAACGCAAGTCTATAAGCTACCTCCCCCACTCTCTCGAGGATCTCAACTGGCCCGATATACCTAGGGCTCAACTTGCCCTTCTTCCCAACTCTCATAACACTCTTCATGGGTGATACCCGAAGCAATATTCTTCTCCAACCATGAATGCAATATCACGAACTTTACGGCCGGCATAACTCTTTGCCTAGATTGAGCTGTGCGAAGTCGATCCTGAAATCTTGACCTTATCCAAGGTATCTTGTACCAAATTGGTACCCAATAACCGAGGCTCTCCCGGTTCAAACAAGCCAACTGGCGAACGGCATCGCCTTCCATAAAATGCCTCATATGGAGCCATCTGAATGCTCGACTGGTAGCTGTTATTGTAGGCAAACTCCGCTAACGGCAAGAACTGATCACAAGAACCTCCAAAGTCAATAACACAGGCGCAGGGCACTCGAACTGAAAGATAACTCTTTGATCTCAACTGGCGAACTTGCCGGGCTAGAATTGCCA